>CM077033.1:38752250-38935854 GCA_039090855.1 Macrothele yani | reverse complement strand
TAGTGCCCTCTACGCCAAATTCTTATTCGGCCATCGGCATGGTGCAACTGAAAACGTGATTCATCGGACCACATAATTTGCTTACAATTATCGACTGTTCAATACTTGTGCTCCCTGTGCGAACTGGAGACCTTTTATACTTGTTAACTGCAGCCAGCAAAATTGTTCCAACAGAGCTTTCGGCTGCAATATCTCATCCGATGCAGTGTACGACGAGCAATTGCGTGCAGGAATCATTTGAGGGGATCCTTAATTAAGATGATCTCTAATTTGCTGCACTGTTGCCCTTCTGTTGTCAGTTACCAGTCTGGACGCACTCTCCGCTCGGCCCGAGCAGTCACTAGTCGATGACGACAGAAACGTTGCACGTAGATACCAAGTTTCTTGGCTGACAGTCCAGTGTTTAAACACTTTAACAGCTGCTCTGAAACATTTCACCAATGCGGCGGTTTCGGTGATACTAGCACTCCCATGGCTCCGAGCTCCTACAATCATCCCACGTTGAAAGGCCGTCAAAGCGCATTTTTTACCAATCACGTCACTCAAAAATCACTTCTACTACTGTCGCAAGCACTAAGCTTCCCTTTTTATACAAGCCTCGCCCTCTGGCAACAACAGCGTGCGACCATAAATATGCCTTAAAACTGTCAGGTGGTCATATTAAAGTGGCCACTCCAGTGTGCAGCGTTTTGGTAGCTGTGCGTTCGCTAAATATTTATCTATATAGAAATTGAAGAATTCAAGAAACAGATACAAGTCGGATATATGATTTATTACACATATTATTTATCATACATTTACTTGGTCACTTGAAGCACCCATTCCGACTTTCCTAAAATCGTATTCAACTTGAGGTTATCCACTCTTCCCAAACTATTTTCCAACTGGGTTAGATTCAGAGAAATTTACAGTAATTATTCACTTCTGGTTAAATTTAAAAGATGCATTGCAGGTCTACTTCAAAGCAAATGAGGAAAATTTTGGTACTCAAATATTTAACAAATATTGTAATTTACATTTTTGTCTAAGTAATATACTGTTTGCTGTCACGCTTTCTTATGCTGCTGTTAGAGCAACTTAATGAAGATAGTTTCAGTGGCGGCTTTCCAGGTAAAGTAGGTGAAGTGCTTCTTCACCTGCTTTACTCAAAATTAAAGGTTTATTCAGTATTTTTATATAACATATTCTTTTTCGCCTTTATTCAGTTCCAAAATACTCAAAAGTTTGAGTAAATAATAATCTCACATTTCGCGCTCAATAAGGGAAAACAAATCCTTTCACGCAAAACAGCGCAAGTGAAATGAGCCGAAATGAGAATGCTTGGAAGTCTGCATTTTTTGGCCGAGTTGTCATGGTAACCGTGACATCACCCCTCCCAAATCTGCTCGCTCAAGTGAAGTGTTTCAGCTGCACGCGCGCCTTACCTCTGCATCTTTCAGTTTTTGAGCGTAAGGTCGTGAGAGATCACGGTGGAGCGGGTGTTAATTTTTTTTTTGACCCTGCTTACTTTTTAGTAATAAACATTCGGCGTGAAATAAAGACGGATTCCCAGATTTATTAAGCGTAACACGGTCACTTCATAAACATCGGGATTCTAGCTTGAACACCTGAAATGCGCGGATTAATGTTAAGAGAATTTTGAAAAAATTAAAAGCACCGTTGCCAATGCCCTGAGGGAAAATGCTTAGGCTTTTTGAAAACGCATTTTAACGAAACCGTTTCTGTTTAAATAGACTTCTTTCTGCATACAGTGATTGATGCAGATTAGTCTGTACTCTGTATTTGAGCAAACAAGAACTAGCATTCCATGGTAATGACGAAAGCATGGGCTCGATAAATCCGTGGGAATTTCATTGAATTACTTTCATTGTTCATATGAACAAGTTCTTTAGAAATTGAAAATCAATACGAAGAAAAAGGATAAAAACTTATTCAAAAATGAAATAATTGAATGTATTTCTGAATATATAAACGATCACGCCGGTCAAAAATTAAAGTAATTTTTTATTGTTTGATTCAGAAGGTGTATTGGTTGAGGGATTTTGGGTTTCCATGATGTGAATGAAGATAGAACGTCAATCCTTTAAGCTTTATAGAAAATAAAGCTAGATAAAATTTTGGAACAGTCTGATTACAAACAAAAATAAATAGGACAATGTTACGATGGGGCAAAGTGTAATATGTCTGGACACTTAAATGGGCTACAGAAAAAAAAGTCAAAGGATAAAGCTTCTCAAGCTGTTTTTGTTCATTGCTTAGTTAATCGTTTGAATCTTGTATTACACCAGAGTTTTTCTTGAAATTTCTAAAGTGTCGAATACTTTTCGCAAGCCTCAGAGGAATTTCTTCGAATTTGTTCACCACTCTGCGAAGCGGTCTTATACACTTATATCAACAACCGCAAGATGATTGATTGATTGGGTGGTTTAACGACCACCGTGAGCAACTCAATGCGCTATAAGCAGTCGCTCGTCCCTAATTTATGGTCACTGGTTCCAGGGAAGGGATAGAGCCAGTTCCGTAAAGACAAACACAACATCCATGACTCACCGGGATTCCTCAAAACCGGACCCCGTTCAGACGAATGATCCAGAGGCCATCGCTTTGACCACTGCGGCCACCGGGGCGGCAAAACCACAAGATGCAGACCAACCATAGCAGAAACTCGATGGTCCTCAACTTCGAAATTAATAAGTGTATTTGTTGAAGGTTGGAATAAATTGAAGGAAGGTGTTCGGATTTCCTGACTGAATAGCGAATAATCAAGACAAAAAATCAATTCATCTTGCCAAAGGGGTTTTTTGAATGATATTAACACTTTCGAATTTACATTTTTGGCTCCACTGATCTGTTATTCGAACTTTTGAAGAAAAAATAACTAAACATAAACTACTGTGTAACTCAAATTAAAGAAAAAGAAACTCGTGAAATTTTGAGCCATAAAAAAGAAAAGATGAGTTATTTGAAGTACAGTTTGGAAAAGCTAGCAAAATCACAGAAATAAGCACGTGGCATTTTCTGCTCTTACACAGGAAACAATTTTTCAAAATTATAAACAATTGTATTTTTAGAAATTTTTATTTTTATGGCTCATTCTTATGGAAATGGATATAAGATTTCTAAGAGACTGTAAAAAAACTTCAATTTTGTCTGACTTGCTGACACAGCCAAATTCGAATAATTTTAATGCAAGCTTTCCCTTTCGCGCTCTTGAAAATCTACATTTTTACGGAAACATATTTACTAAACACAGCGCCTTGGGAAAATGAACTGAGTCTTGTATATGCCGATGAAAAATTAAGGAAATATACTGGACTCAAGAACTCCTTCGAGTGTTTCACGGAGACAAAAAGACATTTCTTACAGAGAAGATTATTAATTGATTTTCCTCAAGTTTAACAATTCCATCTACAAGTGTGCCAGTGGAAAGAAGTTTTCTTAAAAAGGAGAATACAAACTTCTGCTCCAAGAAGCACTAGTTCCCAAGATAGACTTGCTCTCTGGCAAAAAAATATTTCTATTCAGGGAAGACATTTTATTGAGTGCTCACGAAGAAACAACCATCTAACCATCTTATGACGACATAATCGACAAATCTGCAGCTTTAAAATGAAGAAAAATTGATTTAATATAAAAAAAATAAGTAAGTCCTCATTAAGGGATTTTCATTGTGAAGCAGTAGATATAATTTCATACTGCTCTTGTAGCTCATCACATAGTTTTCAAACCACGAGCCGCCAGTGGATAGTTGTTGTGTAAATCAGGGAAAGATGAATTATTTTGGTTACCAAAGAAAAACAAATATATTATTATAATAAAATTGTCGCACAACTGCAACAATATTCCTAACAATAACACATGAAAGTATATATAAAGGAATTTCCCCAAAGATAGAAATAATCTGATGTAACGAAATGCTCTCCTCAAGTTATACTTCATTGGGTACGTTACTATTGTTACGTACTCCCTTTCCTGTATAGCTATTTTCCAATAGACGTTCAAGTGAAGATCTCAGGTTGCTTAAGCAGTTTCCACACTTCCTACAGTGTAAAATATTTTTTTTATAAGATTATAACATGTAAGACTATACATATACTGTAGAATTCGAAAATGTACCTTCGCTTGTGAATAAACATTTTTAGCTAAGTAAAATGTTATAATCCTTCGAAACGTTCTAATCCTTCTTCATAGAAGAATACGTAGGATATTAGGGAGGAGCTTTTATAAAATTCGCCTGTTTATAAAATAAACGTTATATACACTGCCTAGGCTGATTTGTTAACCACACAACTGCAATTGTTTTCGAAATCCTTTTAAATTAATAAAGGAAATTGTCCCACAGCATATGTTTTCATAACAAGGAAAACTGTGCAATATAGAGTGAAGTGCCACATAAACTGGTACAGACGAGCTTGTGCACAATTCGCATAGCATCGGTCACCTGTGCGCGTATTCTGTTGCGTCCGCCAGTGCGTGTATATAAAGCGATATATACATTCTTGCCAGCTTCCAGAGCTGTCTTCGGCATGAGGAATGACAAGTAATAACGATTTAAACGGATTTTCAACGCGGTGTCATAGTTGGCGCTCGTGAGATGGGCCATAGTATTTCGGAGGTAGAAACAGAAGATTCGGATTTTCACGGAACCAACCATTGCAAGGGTGTACCGTGACTACAAGCATTCCTGTAAAACCTCCAACCTACGATAGCATTGTGGCCCGTAAAAAGACATTGGGTGAACGTGATTATCGTCGGCTGTAAATAATCATGTCATGCGATAGGCGCGCACCACTCTCTCAGGTATCATCGGAATTCAAATGCTGGTGCTTTAACAAGCATCAGCGTGCTGAGAGTGCAACGTACTCTGCACGATATGTGTTTAGGAGCCGACGCCAAACTCGAGTCCCCTTGATGTGCGTGCACGATACAGAACTATGCACCTCCCTTTAGGCACGGCAACACCCTGCCACTGGACACTTGATGCCTGGAAACAAATAGCCTGGTCTGACGAGTCGCATTTTCCAACTGTATCAGGCAGATTAAACGATTCGTGTGTGGCGCGAACTCCACTGAAGCCATGGATTCCTCCTATGAACTAGGAACTGTATCGGATGGTAGATGGTAGGTAATGCTATGTGATGTGTTTAGCTTGACATCACTGGAACCCCTGGTACGTCTACAAACATCTGTGACTGCACAACGTTATGTGCGCATACTTTCTGACGAGGTACCCGTTCATGTAATGCATTCATGCTGATGGGTTGGACCTGTTCGAACAGGACAATGCACCTCCACAGAAGTGTGTCAGGGCGCCACATTATGGTTAGAGGTGCATTAATCTGAGTTTGAGGTTGAGAGTGCTGTCATTCCCAACCAAGTCCCCAGATCTGGAACGTAATAGAACATTCCGGGATGCCAACACAGTAATCCGAGGCCTCAGAATACACCCGAATTGTGGAACGTTCTGCAGGAAGTATGGCATGTGACATTGCCTACAGCATATATCCAGAAGATAGTGGAGTCCATGCCCCCGTCATATTTCTGCAGTCGTGCGCTCCTTGGGGTACTTACCAAGTATTAGACTGGTGTACTAGTTTTTCCAGCACGTCTGTGTATTTTAATAGTGCTTACAAAATATCATAGGTTTGGTAGTTCTTTTAAGGTGACGATAGTGATTTTAATTTCCTGAAATAGAATTTGTAGCAATTTTTCAGCACCTGTACAATATATTTAACGAGCTGCATACGTTTCTTTGAAGTATTACAACATTGATTCATCTTTTCTGGATACACTACATTAATATGTTGTAAAGCGTTGAGAAAAATGACGCTCCCCCAATCAACAAATGTTTGGAATAACTTTTTTGCCATGGTTACTGATTCTTGTGTGATATGCAATTGGTTATTAAAAATAATTACAACGTTGTTTGTTACATATAATCTCTATGAAAAAATCCATGGATTATCTCTCCTTATGATTCGCGTAGATTCCGTGCGTTTAATTTTTTGGTGATGCCGTCGCATGTGCAGTTCAGTAATCTAAATTAAGCAGTTAAACCTTCCGCGTACAAACACGTTTCAAATGTAACAAAGATTATTTCCTAGTACTAAGAACAGGATTTTATTTTTAAATTTTTTTTTTTGTTTCCTGTTTCGGAGTTCAATGCCTATTGGGTGCCTCACTATTATAAGAAGCCAATTTCCTTAATTTAAAAACATTGCTGCCATGTAAGAGGGGTACAATCAATTCTCATCCGAGAGTGGAAGCCATTGTCAAAACGGATGATTACCCAGAAGCCCAGGCTTCTAACCAGTTGCAAACGTGATGACAAAATATCTTTGTTTAACACCTGCTGAGAAGTCTATCTCTGTTACCATAACTCAAGTTATGTATATCTTATTAGTGGATTTAATTTGATACACTGTGAAGCGCAAATTCTTAAAATTATAATTTCCTTTTAAATATCATATTCGTAGATCTACAAGATAGCAGGAATTATAGTCTAATGGTAAGTCTGGAAGATATTAATCCATTTCGATTTTTTTAGGGGGTGAAATTCATCCAAAAAAGGTTTTAATCTCCATAAATGTGGTAAAGGAACACTCAAACTTAGGTAATTTTCACAAATGAATCTACATGCTTGTACATTCTAAATAGCAGAAGCGTGTTCACAATAAATTTGGAGTTCAGATAATTTTTCATTAAACTATTAAATTTCTGACATCAAAATAACGATGAAACCAAGCCTAATTTATGTTTTTTTTAATTAACATAGAGTGATATCACATTTTAAACAAAATTTAGATTAGCGGTCATTGTTTTTCTGCATATAATGTATTTTCATGAAACGTCAGATATGACTTGAAGAAATGGTGATGAGATTTTATGAATTATCGACTATACCATTTCGTCATCCCCAGTTCTGTTGTGCAGTACTAGGATTTACCGCCAAATTCAAATTGCACTATGATTCGTTACTTACGTTTTACTCTTCAATTCATTGATATCAGAACCGATACTATTCGCTGCCAATTGGTATTTTGTGTCGTTAACAAAACGAACATTGGGAATGAATATTTCACACATACATGAAGAAATGTCGCCAGGCTTAATTTTATGCTGACAGTGATGGTGAAATACGGATATTTTAAAATTACGTCAGTTATTCTGATACACTGACACATTTGCATCTGCATTTGCAGTGTGAAGAAATATTGCTTTTTTCTTAAATGCAAACCTCGAGATGCGATTTCCTTTAACAAATGGAAATGCAAATTTTAAAGACATTTCCGAATGCTTATGAGGAGCAGTAAGAGCCACACATGTTTCGTCCTCTTAAAAATTTGATTATATGTCTGGAAAAGCTGCAGAAATACAGGGATTGGTATTAAGGTGTACTTCCGGAAAACAATTTATTGATGCAACTAGGCACGCAATTTTTGCAAATGCATTTTCAGTCTATATAAATTCTCTTCTAAGGCAAACGTAGGACTTCCTAGAACAGAATTATTAATATGTAAGTAAAGACCTCACCACTTAACCTCATGTAACACGTGAGGAAGGAACTGATCAACGACTGCAAGGTAGGCCGAACTTCCATTCATCATTGTCCGATCTGACTAATGTTCTTTCCAGCATAATAGGAGTCTGTTCCCACAGCTATGTAACAAACGTCTCTAGGAAAAGTGTCCCTGTGGAATGGAGGTTGTGACACTAGATAACTATGGACGAATTCGATATCATTCTTTTCTTATTACAGAGTGTTTGTGGGTGAGTCAATATCCGGATACTTTTCATCAGTTAGTGCACACAAACACACCGATCACTCTGAATTCCTTGTCATACAGTTTTCCCCTTCTTTAGCAGAGGTGCTGTTTGCAAATTTTATTAAATTTATTCGTAGACATATTAAAACAATTCGCACTCTCTCATTCGCACTCTCGCAATTCGCACTCTCTCATGGTTTCCTCGAATATGTTGTCTGACATTAATATCTTTATTTGAGGGGCTATGAAAATGCCAGCTTTAGTTTTTTCCGACGTGATTGATGGAAACTTACCACCAAGATACTGAAAGCAGTTACTGTCCGTACTTAAAGGTATCACGAATTGCTTCATTTAGCCAAGTTTGATGTGTAAAGGTGGCAACAGTATTTTCGAGGGATCAACCAGTGCAAGTGAAACAATGTTTTTTTCTCCAGGTGTGAATGTACTTCTGACTGGCCACTGCTGCCGAACCCAATGTTTCGTCCTTGCTCTGGAGTCCCAGTCACACAAAAAGCAAGGAAATTTGGTGTAGCCTGCTTGTTGGCCGAGCAATATTTCAATCACCTTGAAATCCCCACACAAAGACCATTCATGAAACTTGTACTGCACCCTTTCCAGCAGTAATTTAAGGTTCTCGTATGTCTCTTTCAAAGTCACAAAATGTGCTACTAGAATGGATGTTAGTATTGTGTAATAAAACACTTTTTAAACTGGATTTGCTGGCATCTATGAACAACCTCCACTGTCATGAATTGTAATTAATGTTGAAGTATTTCATGACTGCCGGAATGTCTCGACAATATACCAAACCGCCTTCCACAGCAAAAAACGGAACCAATTCTGCTTCTCGGTATCTGTACCAGGAGAATCTCGTATTAGGACATTGTAAATTATTTTCCTGAAGTCGTGATCCTTCAGATCACGAAACAAATCATTCAGTTCATGCTGGGTAAATAACACTGGGGTTTCATGCTTCATGCTGTCTGGTTGGTACATCTCATCACTTGTACCACCGTCTGAATCGGTGTCTGTTGGTTGCTTGATATTGGACGGGGATGACACAGGGATGGATTCACTATATGGCACTGGTCTTATGGCAGATGGGATATTGGGATACACAATGTTACGCTTACCGGTTCTGGTGTGTCCCACAATATTCAATGTGCATAAGTAGCAGTCGTCACTGTGATTTTTTGTCTCACGCCACACCATGAGTACACCAAACGGCATTGATGCCCTTTTTTCACTTTTTCCAGTTCCTCAATCCCTCCACACATGCCCGGCTCACATTGCGAGAAGACGAAACTTTGTGCTGATCTGCTAGTTTAATGCCGAAGTATTAAAAATAAGCATTTTTCACGAAAGGCGTAATATTTTGCCTCTGTTTTTTTCCTGTGGTATAACATCCACATATGTAGCAAAATATGGCTGGATGATTTACACAACCACGTGAAGCCATTGCACACGTCACAAAGAAACAACCGAACGGGACCAGTATCTTCTTTGCACTGACTAATGTAACACTATCTGCCCCGAATGGCGCCACATGTGACCAATAGAAAGAAGGGGAGCAGTGGCGTGAGGTATGAGTCATACTGCCGTGCCAAGATAACATTCTCTCATGTTCCGCCTTTGTGAGTGGCACACATCGTGACGCCATTCAGATAAAACAGTTGCATTTCCATTATCAGTTATATATTTATGTTTCTGTATTCCTTAAACAATCATTCCGCCCGTCCAGAGAACATTTTCACACGTTAGAAACGTTGCCATATAACAATGTCATTAAAAATAACGTTTTTTTTTATTTTCACATTTCCGTCATTTGTGAAAAATCTTGACGTGATACAGAATTTTGAAGGTCATTTTCGGAATCTGCGCAAGAAATCCATTCAGATACACCTATTCATTTTAAAACAACAAAACCTTGCATATTAGTGGAATTGATCACTGTAATCCAGATTTAATCACTCAAAATTTTATTAATTCAGTTAATACAATATTTTATTGCATTTTTTAAACTTGCAAGAGTATTGCACACATTACTATAAATGTATTCGGTGGCCTTACTAAACTTTTCCACTCCCGAATGGGTTCAAGCTTATACCAGAAATTCAGTAAGCGGGGTATCCGAAATCACATTTTCAGTAACAATTCAGTCATTCTTATTTCCCAACTTGTTGTACAGGCGAGTGTTGCACCAAAAGTAACACAAAAAGTGAGCATAACTTTTTATTAACTGACAGAGGTTGTTTAAATTGCACATGTTGCTTGAATAACTCTACCTCTATAGTAACACTTCTTTTTCATTGCTGGTAAATAATGGATTCCAAGAAGAAACAACGCTTAGTTATTGAATTCTTTACGAAGGAAGTGTGTATTCAGGTTGTCCGACATCCACAGATGGCTACAGAATGTTTGCGGAGATGGCCCAGTTGTAGCGAATATAGCGCGGTAGTGAGTGGCCGACCACTCGGAGTGAGCTCAAAGGGAATTACACCCTCATAATTCCATCAGACACACAAAACGTCGGCGTTTGGTCTTAGGTAAAGCTGGTTCACCTTTCAATCACTTTTATTAAGATTTTGAATTATGCAGCATATCTACTTTTTATCCCTAGTAACTATTCGTTTGATAAACCGATTATCACGTGGATTTATGAGCAGTTTCTAGGATACCTCGACACGTCGTTGAACTTGACCTGAGATTAGTTCATGAAGCACCCTACCGCATGATCTGCAAACCTCTCCGATATTGGGGAAGTGCACAGCGATAATAGATTTAGAAACTCTTAGTTCTTCTGACAATTACCGAGCGCTTGCTTATGGATTATCTTCTTCAGCCTCTTGATCGACGTCTGAATCAATTTCAGAGCGCCTAACCGAAAATTCCTGCTTTTCTGACCAAGTCACAAGGCTCACATTTCTTGACGAATGTCTGCGCGGTCAGAGTAACAGCTATGTCTTCTACTTCAAATTTGTTAATTTTTGTGCTGCTTCAGCATCATTAAACCCCTGTTTCTAGTAATGCCGCGATACAACAAATCGTCTCAATATTTGTAGTCATTGCGTTTCACCGGGTTACAAATTCGATCGGGACATTTTCTTCCAGCTTTGTTAGATTTTTTTTTTCAAATGTAGACGATTTTAGGACGGGAGTGTCTGACCCCAGGTTTTAAACAACCCTCGGAAATAGGAAGCCAGGAGGTTTGGGCTAGATTGCCCGATAGCAAAGTGACACGGAAGCGAAGTAGAAAGGGGGAGGAAAACACCATTATTTATTACCGTGGGCCAGTACCCGGAGTCGGACGGCTTAATGTGCCTATGCGACGCACGGCGGATATTTAGTGGATCGAACGTTCGTACCTGCCTGGGCCCGAACCTGTGGTCTTTTCCTTGGCAGTCACGAACGTTGCACACTAGGCTACCCGCGGCCCAGCTTCGTTAAATTACGCACAGTAAGAGCTTCCATTTTACTGCAGCACAGGAGAACTAATCTGATGAATATATTCATAGTTACGTCGTCATGCAAAAACGGCATAGAACTGTCCCATGCAGAAACGGCATAGAACTGTCCCATGCAAAAACGGCATTTTTGTCCTGAAATACCACTACATTTTCTTCCTATTGTACTGAATGATTTGCGTAAAATGCTGAATAGAGTAATCACATTAATGATTAATCTATTTAGCATACAGTAATCTGAGATCTCAGTGTGGTTATGCTGCATTAGAAAACACGTTTCACTTAAAGAATAATAAAAACATAATATTTTGAACTTATATTACAGAATTAATACATTTGGTCGGATAAGCCGCCAGTCGTTTTGAAAAACTGAAGAGGCGTACGGCTTACAAAGTACCATCTCAGTGTGGTTATGCTGCTTTAGAAAACACGTTTCACTCGAGAAATATCGAAAACATAATACTTTGTAATCTTTTGCCAAATTGATTGATTTGGTCTGACAAATGCCCAGTAGTTTTGGAAAAAAAGAGGCATACAGCTAGCTTAGGAAGGCGGTGTACGTTTCGCCGCGAAGAGCAGAGTGAATGCCCTGGAGAATTTTCTAAGGTACATCTTATTCGCCGAAGAAGAATTTAGTTTTATATCAGAAAAATTAAGTATTTAAATATATATTAAACTTTCATTATGTATTCTATAAACCAAGCTAACATCAGCAAAACTACTGTTAATTGGTTCAACTCTACACGGCCTTTTGCCAGAACTATGGAATATAAGCCTCTACGTTTTGTGTAGAAAATACACAGAGATGTTACGGAAATACAAATTCTTATTTAGCACCGGGTGGTACCAACAGTAACCCGAATTACAGTATGTACGCCGTTTGGTATAGATTCCGCAAGGTGTAGCATATCTACGTCTAGAGCAGACCAGACAGCCTTGAACTTGCTCAGTTTTGACGGAAGAAGATTTTGCTCCCAATCTGTTCTAACATGTCACATGCATTTTCAACGTGTCTCAGATCCTGGCTTTTTGATGCACAGGGAAGATGGAGGAAGTCGCTGTCATACTCACTCAGTTCTTCCTGAAAACATCTTGCGCGCTAAAACTGTCGTCCGTCAAAAAGCCGTACGGCGGAATTAATCGGTGTAGCTTGAGGAATTGTATCGAGGATTTTAACTTCCCATAAAGGATGGCGTTATCTCTAACCACACAAATTTTGTATTCCATACGAAGATGAGAGACAGCGATAGGTGAATATTGCAGTTAATATTCCTGCCGTTCTATTGAGTTGTCGGAAAAGTCATGACGTATTTTGGGACCCGATGGCGGTTGTGCGGTTTTGGAAGTACTAGAGGCATGCGCAGCTCTGTTATCTCTATGGCATTCGAGCTCTAGCTGCAGTCTAAAAGAAATAGTGAGCGACTTGGTTAATTTGTGGTGATTTGACATAAAGATGAAAATGGAAGTCCAAACTGCACGTTTTCACCATATCTTATTTTTATACTTCCGTAAAGGAAAGAACGGGCGTCAAGCTTGTGAAAAGTTGCGTAAAGTATACGAAAATAAGGTTCTACAAGAACGTCAGTGACAGCGGTGGTTCGCAAAATTCCGTGCTGGGGATTTTGACCTCAACAATGCTCCTCGGTCCGGGAGGCCAACCAAGGTTGAGGACGACCAAAGCAAGGCATCAGTCGATTCAAACCCACGTTACACGACACGAGAGATTGTAGATACATTGCACATCCATCATTCAAGCGTTCACGACCAGCTGAAGAAGCTGTGATAGGTAAGCAAGCTCGATGTGTAGGTTCCTCATGAACTCAAAGAAGCTCAATTGATGGCGCGTATAAACATCTGCGATATGCTCATTAAACGTGAGAAAAACGATCCTTTTTTAAAGCGACTAATAACTGCTGACGAAACCTGGTTGGTGTACAACAATGTGCTGCGCAAACGATCTTGGTCCGCACTCCTTTGCCTCAAACGACATCCAAAGCAGATATTCATCAGCGGAAGGGTCTGGTCTCAGTGTGGTGGGATTTTAGAGGTGTCGTGTTTTTCGAGCTCCTACCACGGATCAAAACAATCAATTCGATTGTGTACTATTGGCAATTGGAGAGTTTGAACGAATCCAGAAACGTCCAAAGCTTGTTCATCGTAAAGGTGTTGTGTTCCATTACGACAACGCGAGACCACACACAAGTTTGATCACCCGACAAAAATTATTGGAGCTTGGGTGGGATGTGTTGCCACACCCAGCATACTCGCCTGATCTTGCGCCGTCAGACATCCACTTGTTTTGCTCTCTTCTGCAGTCCTTGCGTGGTATAACGTTCAATTCAGATGAGGCTGTAAATCAGCACCTTGTACAGTTTTTCGCCTCGAAAGACAGGTCATTCTATGAGCGAGGCATTCTGCAGCTCACTGAAAGATGTCAAAATGTTATCGAAGAAAACGGGCATTGTATCATTGATTGATCTTTGTTCTTTCTATCAATAAATGACATTTGCAAAATATGGCTAAAATCCGTCATGACTTTTCGGACAACCCAATAGTTACTAAAGCGGCTGTTAGGTGTGCGCCACTCATCACGGATTGTTTTATGCATCCGGTTTCTGACGTTGTCGAAATTTCTCCACAGCAGCTGTTTAATTTGTGACACGACGATGTCACTGCTTCAGAGCTGACATCTAACGGCACCCCTTTACTTACCTCCAATGGTAGGTGACGGCGTCCCTGTGATTTACATATGGAGCTTTACGTATACTACGGCCGCATATGCTGCACTACAGAAGTACAAGACCATGTTACGTCAAATAACAGCAGATTTAAAGTCCCGTCGTAATGCTCACCTTTCTTTTACATGGGGTTCGTCGGGACCTTAATCTTGTAGGTATTTACGAACGCGCTGCAATCTCACAAATTTCTGGTTACCAATATTAATACAACAGAACGGATGAGGTGGTGCAAAACATAAATTTCGGAAAAGGAAATCGTATATTTTCAACGCTAAACAAAATTGTTCACCCTAAACCAAGGCTAATTATAACCATTCGATGATTTCCATTTCGCGTGTGATTTTTGTGACGCATTACTTACAGTATTATCTGCATTGCGAGAAACAGTTGCACATGCTCATCCTTTATAAGCACACTGAGCATCATTGTGTGTGTGTGTATGTGTGTGTGTGTGTTGGCTCTGTAGCTCATTTGTTCTAGTTAAAACGCCAGGATAATCGTTATCTTTACTTTAGAATGGAGTAATTTTGCTATATACTTTCTTTTAACATAAGCTTTAGCCATCTTTAATTGCTTAGAACTTTTACCTTTCTCTTTTGTAATCTAAAACTTGAAAAACAACCAAAACACATTTTATTACTTGTGAGGATCCCAAGTACGGTAATCCTGAAAACGGTGTTCGAAAATCTGCAAGAATTCTATAATACCAGAGATGTAATGTAAAATATAATGGTAATAACGGTTTCCTTACAGTGGGTAATAAAAGAAAAAAACAGCCATTTTCCACATTTCATCTTGATCTGATGGAGGATATGTAAAGAAATAGGTAAGGCTTTCAGAGTAAGAGAGAGAGAGAGAATTGTAGAATTGTAAAACTGATGAAAGGCGCCAGTTGCGTGTGATCGCAACAGGTGGTAAGGGCTTCTACATCGTAAAACATTACGTTCTCTGCTGTACCGTATAAATGACACTGATTGTAAGCCAATCGGCGTGGTTGGAAAAATAAAAAATCAGAGAAAAGGCAGTTTTTAGTGGTAAAAACAAAGTATTCAGTAGTGAGGTCTGCTTTTTAGGAAATGCGTCTCACTACATGAAGTCGAAGGTCACAGCTGAAAATGACATGCTGTGTTTCCAGCATTACTACGTTTAGGAAACAAAATTATATTTAACCATAGAACATATTTTAAAATATTATGTCGGTAAAGCGCATCTCTCCTACGGTATGTTTTGGAACATAATTGTTTTTTGTAAGGACCGAGGAGTCCGTCATACACTGAGTTAGCTTGGGATAAATTAACTCGAATTCAAAATTTTATAAGAGTAAGTGCCTAAATTAAATTTATCAAAATGTACATGATAATTTCGCCTTTGATAAAATTAACAGTTAGCTTGTTTGTATGAAAATCAAGCATTTAATTACCATGTAAGATAATTATAGACATAAAAAATGCCAACCAAAAGTATTTGAGCGACGCGAACATTTTTAAGCATTTTTAACAAATTCAGTTATGTAAAGAGTTGCTTTGCGGTAGGAGTCATATGATAGGTGAAGGAGGAAAAGGACAAAAGAGCTTGGAGTAGCAAATTTCGATTATGCTCATCTGGGTATGACGCTAGGGAATCAGAGAGGTATCACTGACGAAAGGATGTGGGAAGTTTCAGAATATTAAGGTGATATAATCGGGAATGTCCGCCTGGCATAGAGCACGTTCCTGGAAACTTAATTGTACGACTTAGTGCGTCTGGCTTGTCCTTCAGTTGGGATACAAACACTGTCGGCATAATTTTGTAACACTGCATTTTGACATAGTGGGACTGGTGCACGTACGCTGTCATATGAACGCAGCTGTGGCAGCACTTTTTGACAAGCTGTAGCATTCGGCAGTCCGAAGTGGACGACATTCGAGGAGGTTTACATGCAGCTATGGATATCATTGTATCTACACATTATTTGGCGCTCTCTCCCACTATTGCTACGACGGCAACTTACCACAGCACTTTTTCTTTGAATGTGTTTGCATCGCACGGTTACAGCCATGATTGGCGGCACGAAAGGAGCCGAGTCGTATTCAGAGACTACAGTTGCTTCTATCTCAGAGCCCACGATCGAATTTGAAGGGTCTGGAGAAGATGTTACTACTCGACTGACTCTGCTGCTTCCTGTGGGTGTCACACTGCTCCTCAGCCTGGGGTCATGACCTGGGGCGCTGTCAGTTTCAATAGTCGTTCAGTGTTCGTACGAATTAAAGGTAAAACGAAACTAAGGGTGGATGACATTAGAAAGCATTCAGGAGAAACCTGGTGGAAACTGGCACAAGACAGGACTTTGTGAAAAAACTCGGGGCACCTTCATCCAATAGTGGATTGCTAATTATTGACACTAATCATGATAGTAGAAAGATATGAGATTTTCTTTAATTTTTGATATATATTTCATACTGATAATTATATTTTCATTCGTTCACTTTATGACTGGTCAAGAAAGCATCTAATGTTATTTGTTCAAGCAGGCATTACTTACCTAGGTTGGTATTTATACCTTGTGGTTTCATTTTATAAAGTGATAAGATATTTTCGCAGAGCGGGATAAAGCGGCATTCATGCAACACAGACGGCAAAGTATATCTTCATGTGCCTTGATGTCAAAGGCGAGAAGTGTATCTCCGTTTGTTTGTTCTAACAGTGAATGCTTAGCCCGAGTACTACCTAAGTGTTACCTTTCATGTGATCACAAAATTTCATATTAGGAAATCCTATGTATTTCAGCAGACGTAGAAGAAAGATTTTTACCCGGAAATTGTTCAGAAAAAGTTTATTATACAATCCGAAAAATATCTCCATGTCTTAATTTAGTATAAGAGATGGATATTTTCTAGGAAAGGTTACCCGAAGAATCGAGAAAGTGCGTATATGTTTACAAAGAACAAATATTTAATGATTTCATTCTTTGAAAACTTGAGAAAACATGTCGTAATTGTTAACGTAACTTGGTGCGTTCGAGGAGATAATTCTATCTGCCAAAATAATTTTTAGACAGAATAAATATATTGTGAAACAAATTGTGACCTTAAATTCTACGACTGTCATTCGAAGAAATTTAGAGTTTGTTCAATTTCTGTCTCGAGATAAATGCTGTAAGCAAAATGAAAGAAAATGAGAAATATGCGTTTTTGAGTTTTTTGGCACAGTCAACTCTTGAAGTACGAAAACAATATGGCCACCTGCCTAATACACTGGCGTGCCAAAATTAGGGACGAGACGGTTTTCGAATGTAACGTCTTGCAGAAGTGATCCACATCGACTCAAATCATACCATGAGATCCCCCAAGATGTAAGAATATGGGACAAGTGAGCAAAACCGTCCAAACAAGGAATCCAAAGGATACAAAGGCACTTTATTGAAAGGGTAGCTTCGAGCACAACTAGACAGAAGACATAAACGTCCATCCGACACGCGGCTGCAAAGAAAATCCAGTCTTTAGTAGGGGATATGATCACTCTTGACTGCGTTGCAGGATTTAAAACGTCTGTCCATGCTGAGGACGAGGTTGTCAAGGAGCTGCTGACGCATCGTGGCCCATTCCTCTTGTAGCACCAATCGCAGCTGTTTAATCAATGCTGGCAGCGGGTGACGAGCGGCCACGCGTCTCCCGAGAAGGTCCCACACTTGTTCGATTGGATTTAGATCCGGGGACCTTGCAGGCCAATACAGATATCTGTTAAATTTTAATTTTGTCGCCATGCAATTCTCAATTAATTTTATACAATATATATTTGTAGGTTTGAGGAATAAATAATTTTCAATTAAACCACTATTTTACTGCAGCACCCTGGATACATGTCCCACTATAAATTAAAATAATTCGCAGCAGTATTTGAGTTTGATATCATACAAAAACTCTGCTGTTAGGAAATTTTGCTTCCATTCTAGAATAGCCCAGTCATATGATCAGATTTTTTAATGGACAGCAGTGTGCTCCGCCTTAAATAAATTTTCCATGAAATACTACAAGAGTTATTTCTAGGGGATTAATAATATTCAGGTATCCCCAGATATATGTACATAATAGGAAGTAATACAGTAAACGTATTTGGAATCCAAAAAATTAAAGTCCACATTTTGTTACATGAAAATCTGTACACCAGAACGTTTGTTAATTGCCATACTAAGTAATATTAATCATATATCATATGTTAAATACTAGTTGGAAAGGGAAATTATTGACCAGTTTGGTCGATATTTTGTAGCTCTCATTTTTGTTTTCGAAGGAACTTTCATTCCTTTTACAATAGCCGTTTATGTTTTCATACACCTTTAAAAAATTT
This sequence comes from Macrothele yani, assembly GCA_039090855.1. Classification (NCBI taxonomy): domain Eukaryota; kingdom Metazoa; phylum Arthropoda; class Arachnida; order Araneae; family Macrothelidae; genus Macrothele; species Macrothele yani. Next base: position 38,917,560 of record CM077033.1, on the reverse strand, counting down.
GAAGTTTTTAATATAAATGAAATTACGAATAAATTAGTGAAACCTATGAATTTTTTACCGAACATATTAATTTCCTGTACTTTATATAGCGACATACATGGTAGCGCTTCTTTGTTAACTACTTCAGAAAAATAATTCTTACCATAAAATATTAAATTAAAATTAATCATTGAAAGTAATTTGAAATCTTTATCAGTCAAAATTTTTTCTGTCACATTTAAATTTATGTAACCCTTGTTTCCTTTATTTTTTTCTTTCTGAGTGATCAATTTGTCAAAAATTTTCAACCGCTGTCAAATCTTGCTTACTGAAGAAATTGCAAATCAGTTTCTGCGTTTTAAAAAGGATTTAGCTATGTGTACTTGAATGATTTAAATATTACTATCCAATATTGCGTTATTAAATTAAAATTCACATTTCATCATTACCAGATCGCCTTAAGCTTTTTTCACAATACTCTTAAATATCCCTGTTCCTCAAACGTGTCAGTAAATTTATTTCTGTGTCTAAGACACAAAATTCATAACATTCGAAATTATATGAAATAACGTGTGTTGCAGTGTCACAGGAATACATACATGCTTTAAATCCGTTTATTGTATCACTCTAGTCAGGATTTCATCCGTAAAAATAAATTTTAATTCCGAAAAGTTATAATTGGGGATAATCTGAAGATTGGAATAAAATTCTTCGCCCATACGGGAAAATCCACGATTATATGCGTAGAAAATAGGAGTAAAATAATTTCATAATTACAACATATGATAATTTTTAATCGAGTTTCAATAAGCATAGATAATACAGCAACATTTTGAATACAAAAATGTGCACTTATATTGTGACAAACCTACAGTATAAATTGGAAAATGCAACAAATTAAATTTGGATTACTCCATGTTATGAATGTCATCTGTGGCAAAAGAAAAAATTTAAATCGAACTTTTAGAAGAAGAAGTAAGGTGAAACGCATGAAAGATAATATGAATGACCAAACTTGCTGCAGAAAAGAGAAACTGTTTATTGAGGTTTTAATTTCAACTTAAATCTAGTGACACATATTTTGAAAAACAACACACTAAGAATGACCTGCAGACATTCAAAAATATATACCCTCTCTTTTGAATACTTAGTGTAGTAATGTATGAAGTTACTTAATAAATGCTAGTGAATATACCGCGCAAAGTGTTACGAAATATTTTGACAAACGAAACAATACCTGAAACGCCTTAGAAGCTGACGAAGTGAGCTCTAAGATTTGGGATGAAACCTCAGTTCACCTTATTAAGAACATAATTTTTTATATCTTTCGTGGGTTTGTGGTTTAGGTTGAGCTACTTAAAAATATTGTGGAGTAGCATTTAACGCAGTTGTGGTTGTTGTGTCGTTCCGATCCAGTTCTGGGTTGTCCTTCACGAATATCTTTCATTGCAGTACTTCTTCAAATCAATAGATGCAAATTGAACAGAAGTGTAAAAAAAGTTTTGAAATATATTTATTTATATGTAGCAAACAATATGAATTTTTATATCTAAATATAAATAATGATGTTTTAAATATATATTAAATGTTGTTTTATACACATACAAAATGAATGTTTTATACATAAATAATATGAAATAAATTTTTCTGCATAAATAATATGAAATAAATTTTTCTACATAAATATATAAAACTTTATTTGTGTTTATAAATATGTAAAATTAATGGTTTATATGTAAATTTACAAAAGGAATTTTTATATATGAATATACACTGCTGGCCACCCGAAACGCAACACCAAAAGGCCACGAGATAGCAATGCCAGATTTACTGGACCATAAAAGCAGATACAAAAGATGAAACGATTGATCTTACAGGCCCGTGCGACTTGCATCAATAGTTCGTGTGACCCCCTCTTTCGTTCGATGCCGCTGCACTCCGCGGAATCGAACAAAAGAGGCGTTGGATGTTGGCTTGGGGTATGTCGGTCCAGGCTGCTTCCACACAGTACCACACTTTATTAGGCGTAGCCGCGGGTGGTGCTTGCCGGACCACTCCGGTTGCCAATCAGTGACCAGACGTGTCCTATGGGCGAGATTTTGGGAGAACAGGCAGGCCACGGCAGCAGTGACACCTGGTGGGACGTCCAGAATTGTTGCTCGATGCGTGCCACGTGTGGGCAAGCATTGTCCTGTTGAAACGTGGCCGATGGCAGGTCCTGCAGGTAAGGGAGGACTACAGGTTAAAAGACGTCGGAGATGAAGCGGTGGCTGTTGAGTGTACCGGCGATGCGTACCAGACAGGTGCGGGTGTCATATTCAATTGCGCCCCAAACCATAACGCCAAGCGACGGACCGGTATGGCGATGCATAATGCTGGCGTCATACACTCTCTCGCCGCGGTGCCGCCACAAGCGAATCCGATCATCGTGGTGTTGCAGGCAGAAGCGCGATTCGTCGGAGAAGAAACTGTCGTGTCATTCCGTAGTGCAAGTGCGGCGTTCAACGGCCCACGGCCGTCGCATTCGCCGGTGGTGTAACGTAAATGGTAATTGGAGAAATGGCTGCCGTGCGACAAGTCCCCGCACTTGCAGACGACGTCGAACGGTACGTGCTGCCACAGGTTGTTGTGCAACACACCAAAATTCCTGCGCTAACGTTCGTGATGTGGCGGTGCGAGCAGTCAATGCACTCCGCACAACACGCCGGTCCTCTTGTTCGGTAATGTGCTGCGGTTGCGGCAATTGCTCACGTCAGTCCGTTCGTACCTCCGCCACACACCAAATCCATACTCGCCTCACTGTGGCTGGATGTCGTCCCACACGGGCGCCGATGTCTCGGTACGATAAATCGCTGGGACGATAAGCCACTATTCGTCCTCTGTGGAACTCCGAAACGTGCTGAAATGACTACCGTATCCTGCGAAGAGGCATCAGGAAGTTTCCCAATCACAGGTCCGGCAGCACAACACACTATCACTACTTACACCCAGCTTTCTGTGCACCCTTCTTATAGTGCTTCTCGATGGCGTGCCGGGTGTACATGATTTGCATATGCCCTGCAATGCTAATCGCTTGCATGTCCTCTCGCGGACAACGCATGCTGCGAATTTCAGGCTAATCAGATGCTTCCTTCTTGGTGTTGCATTTTGGGTGCCCAGCAGTGTATAAAATGAAGCGAATTGTTAAATATTATTTGAGCACTTGAATTTCCTTCGTTTTAAATGAAATCTGTTTTGTCTTGAAATACTACTGATAGTTGCGTAAGGTAATTTTTTACCTCGAAATTACATTACGCAGCTATCAGTAGTATTTAAAAAAATCGTGATTATTAAATATTCTCATTAGGCTCCTTCTTAGTGCTTCTACCTATTTAATCAAGATGAACGTGTTGCTGTAGCGTTCAAACAGGATAGTTACAACATAATTGTGAGATACGTGTGGTCATGCTTCCTAAATCGGGTTTTAGATGTGTACTCTAGACAGGAAAAATTTGAAACCAAAGTGTAGTTTTATCTTCATTGTGGAAAAGCAAATTTATGCAATGAATGTTCAATTTTCGGCAAAACGATTAGGTCTTGTTGCTGATTTAGCATATTTCTGCTATCTGCCCTTGCAACTTTTTTTCGTATACCTCTTACGCCATTTCTGAGGTTTGGACACACATGAACTCGGCGAAAAGCTAAAAGTCAAGCAAACAGCCCGACATCAGTATAAATAATGCTAGAGTTCTCAGCTGTTTATGCATATACACTGGTGTGAAATAATTATGGACGAAGAGGTAAAATTAGCATAAGAGAGGAACGACCAAGCAGAACGGATCGAAAAGCTACTCAGGAGATGGACTAGGGTCTGGTATGATAGGGCATGCGCATATATATGCAGCATGATGAAGAGGGGGTAACGGAAGGGTATAAAGCACACGGTAGGTGTACGCTCAGAAATTCGGGGAAAACTATTGCACGGTGTACATCGGTTCGAACGACGTCGAGTTGCTGCCACCGTGTGATATGGCCAACAACCAATCCAGTGGACGACATCTGGATGGCTTTACCCTAGGTCGCGTCATTGGGCAGTTGGAAGAAGGTCAAAGTGTAACTAGTGTGGCCGACGAGTTCGTGATCGCCCACAGCATCGTTTCACGAGCTTGGAGAGCATTTCCAACGACAGGAACAGCTGTCCGAGAGTTTAGCAGTGGTCGTTAACAAGCAACCACGGCGTCGGACGTCCGGTATATTGTCCTACAGGCGAGAAGAGACAGACGGCAGACAGCGGGAGAAATCGCAAGGCACATGCAACAGACAACTGTACATCCGTTATCGCGTTTTACCGTGGCGAGGAGGCTGCACAAAGGTGTTATATTTGCACGACGACTAGTACGGTGTGTGCCATTAACCCGTGCTCATTGGAGACGGCGTTTTCTGTGGTGCCAGGAACACAGGAACTGGAAACATCAGCAATGGGGTCGAGTTCTCTTTACGGATAAGAGCCGATTTAGTCTGACGAGCGATTCTGTACGTAGACACATCTGGAGAGAGCAGGTAACACGCAATCACACCTCCAACATCATCGAAAGGGACCTGTTTGGAGGTGACAGAGCTCTCGTTTGGGGCGGTATCATGCTTGGTAGCCGTACTAACCTCCACATCTTCCAAGGAGGTCTGGTCACTGGTGTCCGTTATTGTACCGAGGTTCTCCTGCCTAACGTGCGTCTGTTCAGAGATACTGTGGGTCCTGAGTTCCTCTTCATGGACTACAATGCTACACCTCATCGTACATCCTGCAACGCAGTCAGTGAGGATCATATCCCTATTAAAGCCAGAAACGTCCTGTCACATGGACTTTTCTGTCACCTGTCCAGTTGCGCTCGAAGCTACCTTTTCAATAAAGTGCCTTTGTATTCCTTGTTTGGACGGTTTTGCTCATTTGTCCTATATTCGTACATCTTGGGGACCTTATGGAATAATTTGAGTTGATGTGGAGCACTTCTGCACGTTGTTATTTTCGAAAAACCGTCTCGTCCTTAATTTTTGCACGCCAGTGTATATCTAGAGCCAGTTTTGACATAAAAACTATTCCCTACTTTAGAAAAGCAAACTAATTAATAAAACCACAGAAAGCTAAACTAACAATGTTGCTTTTAATTGTATTTCTTAATTCATAACTTCGGGAAAACTTTTTTATGCATATTAATACACGGTCGAGTCACATTATTGTGACCAGCAGCTAATATCCAGAGTAACCACCGTTATCAGCGCTGACAGCCACTGGACGGGCTGAGAGTGATTCAGTAACGTCGTGGAAGGTGTTCCCAGGTATGAGGAGCCATTCTGCCTGCTGTACATCTGACATCTGATGGATGGAGCTGGGTGGAGAATCCATAGAGCGAACAACACGATTGAGGTGGTCCTACTGATGCTCAATCGGGTTTAGGTCTGGAGAATAAGAGGGCCAGGAAAGTACTTTGAATTCTTCATCGTGCTCTTCCAACCATTCTCAGGCATTCCTAGCTGTGTGACACTTTGCATTACCGTGCTGGAAGATCCCATCTACCGCATGAAAGACAATCAGCATGTATGGATGTACGTGGTTTGCAAGGATGAATTCATAGAAAATTCGGTCCATAGTGCCTCCCACAGGTATGAGTAGACCCAGGGAATGCCACGAAAATATTCCTCAGACCAGAACGCTGCCCCATCAGCTTGTGCTTTTCTAGATGTTGTTGAAGGGTGTTTGTTCTCCGATGTTTCTCGCCTTACACACCAACGTACATCTGTTCGATGAAGCAGAAAACGTGACTCATCGGATAAGGCAATCCTTCGCCAATCAGCGGAGATCCAAATCCGATTCTGCCGTGCCAAAATGTAAGAGTTTTCTGCTGACGCTTCTTCGTTAGCATAGGTGCAATGACCATATTTCTGCTTCGGAGTCCCACAATCAGCAGGGTTCGCTGAACTGTTGTTTGAGACACACATCCGGTAGCCTCTTAGTTCATTTGGCCAGTGAGTTGCTCCTCTCTAGCGAGTCGATCGGCCCTCACGCATCTTCTAAACCGACGTTCACCTCTTACATAAATGGTGGAGCACCGCAGTTTTCCACTTCGCTTATTCGCAATAGTGCCATTTCTCCAATCACGATACACTTTAATCACAGCAGCACGCGGACAGTTCACAAACTGCGGTGTTTCAGAAATACCGCCGCCCTTTGCCCGTAAGCCGATAACCATCCCTCTTTGCAAATCTGATAAAATGCTCCTTTTGTCCATGATAGCAATGTATGATATGATTTGAAAATATCTACAGAACACCTTGTGTTCTCTCTCATCTAGCTCACTACACTTGCCTTCTTTCGTTGGCTACGCGCCGCTGACGTTAAAAGTATTAGGTGGTCACAGTACTATGACTCGACTGCTTATATCTTTTTGCCGAACGAATTTCGTAAAGGATTCTCCTGAGTGAGGTGAAAAATACTGCAAAGCGATTTCTCGAAAAGATTAACTGGACTTAAATATTATAAAGCAGTGGTTTCCAAACTTTTGGCGTTCACGGACCTACAAAACGTTGAGCAAACTTCGTAGTCCGGCGATATCGAAACAAACATTTCAAGCTGTTATTGAGCATTTAATGTCCAAATATTTTATATCGTGTTGATTACTGCGCACGTCTTAATTTATATACCAGATCATTCAATGTCACCTATAATAGCTTAATTCGTTAATATTCTTCAATTATACGCTACTCTCATTTCATCCGTTAATATTCTTCATTTATGATTACTAAATGTAATTTATAATCAATATACCACATATTCTCCTTCCGTTCATATCCTTTTCTGGAGTCAGTGTGACGTCTGTTGTTCTTCCTTCGTGATTATCTTCTAAATAGGTGTTCCCGCGTCGTTTCTGTAACGTGCTGTGCAGCAATTATATCCATTCTGTTCATGTAGTTTGTTGTGAGTGTCGAAACGACTGAATAGTTTTCTCGCATAAATACATGTTCGAAAAAGTAACCAAGATAATTAGAGCTTTGTCGCTAAGACTTCGATATCCTTTTTCCACAAATTAGCGATCCCGAAATTTCCTTTCCAAGGAACCTGTTTCTGAGAATGTTACTGATCAAAGTTATCAGCCAATGCTCTCAGACTTTGAATCACAATAGTAAAAATAACGTGTCGATTGATGTCAGCAAGAGAAAAAATTTCACATAGTAGTGGAAACATTTCCATTTCTTCTTCATGCAAGCACTGTTTCAAACAACTCAGTTTCTTTTGAATGCGTTTATTTTATTGCTCAGTGTAGAAACGTTTTTCATAATTTCTTGAAGAGACAGATTTAGTTCGTTCTGCAGAGAAATTATGTCCGCAAGTATGTAATAATGTCCATCCGTCCTGTAACAGCTCTGCGCAGACACTTCTTCTTGTTGATTTAACTGCTGCACTTCTTTCCGCAGTTCTATAAGGCGCGAGACAATCTTCCTCCCGGACAACCATCTTTCTTCAGCATGGAGGAGGAAACGTTGGTGTCGGCAACCAGTTCTATCACACAATGCCCAAAGTGGTCCGGAGTTCATGGCTTGACGTCGAATTTCATTTCAATTTTTATTGCGTTATTCATGACTGCGTTTAGTTTAGCAGAAGGAGTTTTACAGCTAACTGATCATGGTGAAGGATGCAGTGTGTTTACAATATGTTCAGATGAGCGACGCCCATTATATTTGCTACTAGTCCGAGCGGCGTCCAGTCTTGCATCCAGCTCAATCCTACATACTGCAACGCATTTGCTCCAGTCCGAGCCATGCTCCTCAAAATTAGGATTCAGAGCGGTGAATATGTCCGAATTGGAAGTCGGACCAGGTAAGTCAAAGCAGCACAGCAGTTCTTTCCTTACGACGTCTTTTTATAAACATATCACAAAGCAGAGTCGGATGATATGGCTGCTAAAGTCAGCTGACTCGTCAAGTTGAATTGCAAACGATCTTGACTTCTTCAATCTTCCTATCGGCTGCTCCTCAAAATCTGCGTAAGTGTCAACAATTTTCCCATGAATGGCGTTGTCCGGCAGAGGAATCGCTTTCAGGTTCTCACCAGCTTGAAGTCCGAAATGTTCATTCGCGTACTCCAGAATGCACGGTTTTATCAAATCTTCATCAGTATTGAACTACATTTTCTTTTTAGTGACACAAAGGACGACAATGAAGCAGATATTTATGAGAAGCAGTGACATTTTCCATATAACTTTTTTCTGAACATCCAACACTGGAAAACCGTTAAAGAATTCAGTGGTTTGATTTTAAGATTAGTGTGCTTGGAATAAAAATGTTGATTAAGTTTTGAAAGCTTCATGGCGTCATAACGAAGTGTCTCCAAAAACACGTCACCCAAAAATGGTGATGATAGTTCAATCTAAGGAGTCATAATAAGCTTCAGGTACTCCTTGTCGTCAGATTCTGATCAGTTCTCTACCTTTTTTCTCACTTTATGATTCATCATCAAGCTCGTTGTTTCTTACTACTATTGACCACGGAGCACTCGTACCTGCATTTCTTTCTTTGGCATCACTTTTTCTTTTCCAAAATTTACATTGTTAAAAATAAGTTTCAAAGGTTTTGTTAATTTTTTGTCACATATTTTGTGTGATCTGTAAGATGCCCAAGTTCTTACTAATGCTAGAGTTTGACGGAACGGTCCTTGTTTCAACGAAGAAGGGACTGACGGCAGTTTGAGTAGTAAAAGGATGTTGATATTTATAGCTCACGCTACATGTTTAGTTCCCCACTGGGTCAAATACAGTCTCAGCATTTTTCTTAATCCACAGCAATGTGGTGATTGCTGTCCTAGTCTGCGGAATATTAATGCAGTGCACGCAAGTCTCGCCAGTCCCGTTTGTTCTTACTTTTTGCGTTCCATTCGAGTTCCATTTCAATTTCAGTAATTAGAGGTATTTATATTTAACTTCTTACCTCTTCAGTGAGTCCGTACATGGGCCCTCCTTCAGTCAGGAACTTCTTTATCCAATATCTATGCACACGGTCGAATACACAAGATCATCATATTCCAAGACAGTTCCACATCAAAGGTATACTACTAATTTATTGCAGATCATTTTATACGAATTAGATATAATTACACAAACACTCACACACACTGAAGATTTCGTTCTTTTTCTTTCGCGTTATAAGTCTTCATATCAGTCCTTACGTTACGACCTCTGCCGTATTATCTGTTCCGCCCTTTCCACACGTCCTCACATGTCCGCCATCTTCTCACATCTGATGTTGTCCGCCGTCTTCTCACATCTGATGTTGTCCGCCATCTTCTCACATCTGATGTTGTCCGCCTCCGCTGCGCCCTCTGTCCGTGAAGTCCCAACATTCTCCGGCCCCAAAGAATTGGGTTCAGTCTCTTCTAAGTCCAGCTCTAGAGGGTAAAGGTGTTGTACTGGTCTTTTGATCAATGTTCCATTAAGTAGTCTGACTGTACCTGAACGTACCTTTCCTTCACGTCCCACATGAACTTGGTTAATGATACCGGTTTTCCACATCAGTTTTAGGTAATATTTCATCTTTTACATGAACTATGGAATCCTTTTTCACCTCTAAACCCCTTTTTGCAATCTTCAACTGGTGGGCTGATTTCAATTCCAGAAGATATTCTTGTCGCCATCTTCTCCACAAACTCTCCATAACTAGTACTCTGTGTTTGTATTTCCTTGTAAAGTCGCTTCTTTTGATTCCTCAGAACTTGGTTTCCCATCAGGAATTGTTGTCAATCTTCTTCCAATTAAGAAATGCCCTGGTGAGAGTGATTCAGGCTCTCCTGGTTCGCTATATACAAATGTCAAAGGGCGGGAATTCAGGATCGCTTCTACTTCAACAAGAGTAGTTTCCAATTCCTCATATGTTAAAAAGAAGCTTTTCCCAGTATTCTGTTTAGGCATGTTTTGATCGAGCGAACGTGCCTCTCCCAAAAACTACCCCACAATGCAGCTCGTTCAACAATGTACTTCCATCTTATTCCGGTTTCTCCATAAAACTTTAAATTTTCTAGATCGGTAACCATGCTCCACAGTTTGGTTAAATCTCGGTTTACCTTTTTAAATGTTTTCGCGTTATCTGAATAGAGTGTCTTACAAGTTCCTCTTCTTGCTAAAAATCTTCTAAATGCCAACAGAAAGTTGCAAGCTGTTAAATCAGATACCAATTCCAGATGTACAGCACGAGTAACTGCACAAGTGAATAAAGCGATGTAAACCTTCTTATTTTCATTCTTTGTGAATAATGGTCCTGCAAAGTCCACACCACATATTTCAAAAGGAGAAACTTCCTTTAATCTGTCCGGTGGTAAGGGTGCCATATCTTGGTCGAAAAGTTTTGTTTTAAATTTCCGGCAGATAAAACAACTATGTATAACACTTTTCACTCTTTGCCGTCCCCGTAGAATCCAGTACCTTTCTCTGATTTGTGCTAAAGTTTCGGCAACTTCACCATGTCCTACCCTTATATGACTTCGTTTTATTAATAGGTCTGACAAATAACTATTGGTTGACAAAATTACTGGATGAACTTGGTCATAGTTCAAGTCTGCATTCTGTAGTTTTCCTCTAACTCTCATTATACCGTCGTCGTCCAGAAATGGATTAAACGTGTAGAATTTCGAATCGGAAGAAATGCCGTGTTCACAGTTCAAATCAATTACTTCGTTTGGAAAACACTGGGTCGGGGATTGTTTCACCCAATAAATTTCTGCTGAGTTTAATTCTTCAACTGTCAGAACTCCTGTTCTTTTTGAGTCTCTATTTCGAACATTATGTACGAATCTTAGAGTCCATGCTGTCACACGAAGAACCGTTTTCAATTCACTGTTTTTTCTAATATCAAAAATAGGGGTCCTCTCTTCTTCCGTTACACAGCTCACTTGAAGGGTCCTCTTTGCTCTTTCGTTTTCTTTCTTCCCTTGCACTGTCGTCTGTGAACAAGTCAGCTGGTAATTTTGGTAAAGATGTTTCCTCTCTAATTAACCATTCTGGTCCATGCCACCAATAGCTATTACCTTTGATGGTTTCAATCTTCTCTCCTCTGGTGAGTAAATCTGCAGGATTCTCTATTCTTGGGCAGTATGTCCATGATAACGGATCGGATTTCCCTTGTATTTCTTTTATCCTATTTTGCACAAACGGCTTCCATTTTCCGGCATTTCCTTTTTATCCAATGCAAAACTGTACTGGAATATGTCCAAAAATGTAAGGCCAAATCAAACTTCTGCTTCAGTGGCATCTAAACAGATTCAGCTAGTCTAGCTCCTATTAACGCCGACATCAATTCTAGCCGAGGTAATGATAGTTTCTTTAAATGTGCTACTCTTGCCTTTGAAATCACATTTCTTCAATTTATTTCATCTTTGGTTTCATATCTGAAATATATCACTGCACTATAAGCCTTTTGACTTGCATCTGTGAAACAATGCAACTTGATATTTCTCAATTTCTTTTCTTCGATATCTCCGAAATAATATCTTGGTATGTCAACATTTTCCATCTGTGATAACTCTGTGCACCAATCTTTCAATTTTTCTCTAGTTCTATGGACAATTCTGCATCCCAATTTGCACCCGATTTCCAAACATTTTGCAATCTTATTGTAAATGGATTTAAAATACCAATCGGGTCATATAGACGTTTAACAGTCTTCAGAACTTCCCTTTCGCATAACTTGTCCTTTCTCTTTTTCACATATGCAATCACTTCTGAAACGTCTATTCGTATAACATTCTTCTCTCTATCCCATAATTATCCCAAAACTTTATTGCTTGCAGCGTATTGAATATCATTTTCTTCATTATTCTACAATTGCTGAAGGGATTCGCTGTTTTGTTCTCCATTTTCATATATTAAAGTTCCCCTCATTCAAAATATATTTAACGTCTCTTGATAGTATCATGGCTTCCTTTTCATCTGTTGTGCCTTCAATTAAATCATCCACATATAGACAATTCCTCAGTAGCTTGTATGCATCCTCATACTGTTGTTTATATTTGTCTATGTGAACTCTTAGCGTTGCAGCCAGCATAAATGGGCTTGACTTCGCACCAAATATGACTCTAGTCATTCGCAGTATTTTCACTTTGAGGGAGTCGCTGTCATCTATTTCCTCATCAATCCACAAAAATGTAACTGCATCTCGGTCTTCTTTATCAAGAGCAATCTGTAAAAGTGCCTGTTGAATGTCATCTGTAAAAGCGACTAGAAAATGATATTCCCTTTTTAAATAATTGTTGATAACCTTTCTATATTCTTCGTAGAATTGTGGTTCCTTATTGAATTTTCGAACAAGCGATCTCAATCGTTTTTCAGCCAGGTTGTAATTATCCTTCAATTCTTCTATTTGTTGATTCCACAGAAACCGTGTCCTGTACCTATCATCTTCCATTTTCAGATTTTCGCGAAATTCCTCATAAATGCGATTATCTTCTGTCTTATCAGTTTGGTCGATGCTTTCCCTTATTCCTAGCGTTTCAAGATCCCAAAAGTGCTTCAACATTTCGTTAATTTCGCAGTCAGGTTTACTTCTACTTGTGCTGGTGGTACTTTTCATAACATTAATGATAGATTGTGACTCCAGCGCATTTGACAGCGCCGAGGAGCCACTAAATGTCCACCCAAAAATAGTTTGTGAAGCGACCAAGGATGGCGTTATCCTACGCACTCTTCCGGTTACAAACTTCCAATAATAGTCAGCTCCGATCAAAACTGATAATTCTAAGTTGTTACATTTTTCCGCTCCATCAGTTAACAACGTTTTTTTCTTTTACACAATAACTTCCTATTTCTTTCCGTTGAGTACTTGTCAAAGCACCGCTAATGTTATTTGTTTCCAAAGACTGAATCTCAATTCTGCGTCCAGTTCTTGCATCTTTTAAAACCAAGCGAACTCTTTTTCTTTTCTCTGTTACTGGTGAATTCGCGGCAAATGAAAATATCGTTAATTGTTCTTCTCCTGTCACTTGTAACTTGAGATCTTTAGAAACAGTTTCCATGACAAATGTTTATTGTGAGCCTCCGTCGAGAAGAATTCGTACGCTAGGAATCACTTTTTCCACTGCCTTTAGGGTCAGGGTCTGTAACAGAACACCGTTTTCTTGCTGATCTGTGTGTGATACGTGTTTTACAGCTGATGTGCTTCTTTCGGCATCGCACATGAAGGTATTGTGCTTTCGATAACAAAGTTGGCACACATCTTTTGATAAACAAAACTTCGGCAAGTGATGTTTTTGAAACAACTAAAGCATCTGCCATGTCGCAATAAATTACGTCTTTTTTCGCCTATTGTTAAAGGACATTTGTCGAAATCATGATCCGATGAACAAAATAAACAACTTTCTCTAACACAATTATCTTTATTTCTTTGAACGCTGACCCCAGGCCTTCTGTCTTCAACGCGTTTTTCACAGGACTCTGGGTTATTTTCTACAGTAGCATTCACTTCGGCGGCCAAATAAAACGTTTTTATTTGCTTCATGAATTCTTTTGCGCACGCGTGATCAGATCGGACGGACATAATGTTTATTGCCTTAACACTCTGAGAATTATTAGGTTTTAATTCTGTGTTTCCGCAAATCGCCTGGGACCGCTCACGAATTTCAATTTCTTTTCTTATAAATTCCATAACTTCTTCTATATTCCAAATCTCATCAGCTTATCGAAGTTTGTTGAATTCTAGTACTAATTCACTGGGAATTAATTTCAATATCATGGGACACAACAAACTTCCATAAGTGTCAGAGATTACTCCCAGCGATTCGAGGCTTCTTAATTGGACTTCACAATTATCATACAGCTTCCGCAGACCAAAGGTGTCTGTTAACTTCTTAACAAGTGGGAGTGGACAGTAATTTATTCATATGTGAACTTATAACAACATCTCTTTTTTCGAACCTACCATTCAAAATTTGTATGGCCTTGTCATAATTTGCTTCGGTGATAGGTAATCCAGATATTGCAATAGCTGCTGCTCCTCCCAAATAAGATTTCAAGTAACTGAACTTGTTCAAATGATTTAAACCTTCATTTGAGCGTATGGTCGTATCAAACTGAACAGAAAATTCCAACTAATGCGATGGATCTCCAAAAAATTTTGCAAGCTCTAATTTCGGTAATCTTATCGCTGCTCCGGGTATATTATTTTACCGCGATGTTCTATTCTCTGTTTCGTTCGTGCCGCTTTATTCAGTGTTTCTGATCATAGTTAAACAGCGCTGCGCTTTGGTTTCCCGTAACAGCACGTTTTCGTAGAATTCTGACTAGCACAATAATCGTCTTCAAATTCCTCTACAGGAATAACTCGCTCAATTTGTTCAACAACAGAAATCAAATTTTCTTCTTTAATCAATAACTGAGCTAAATTATTCTCGATAACTTCCCTTTCAACGGGATTCTCTTCAAAGAGCTTCCTTTAGTTTATTAATAATAATGGTTGTTAATCTGCGGTTAACCGCTCTTTTGTTTTTTAGTTTATCTAATTCCTCCGTTATTACTAATTTTAAGCAATTTCAGTTTCACACTTCAAATTCAATATAGCTGGAAATTATTGAAATTTTGCCTTCAGTTTATATTTGCTAGAGAACCCCACGTTGGGCGCCAATAATGTTCTTACTTTTCGCATTTCAATTCAATTTCGGTAATCAGAAGTATCTATATTTAACGTCTTACCTCTTCCGCGAGTTCGTACACGGGCTCTCCAGCAATCAGGATCTTCTTTATCCAACATCTATCCACACGGTCGTATACACAAGAACATATTGCAAGAGAGTTGCACATCAAAGGTATACTACTAATTTATTGCAGATCATTTTATATGAATTAGATGTAAATACACAAACACTCGCACACACTGAATATTTCGTCGTTTGTCTTTTGCGTCATAAGTTTTAATGTCATTTTTCACATTGCGGCCTCTGCCGTATCATTTCTTCCGCCTTTTCCACTCGTCCTCACATGTCCGCCATCATCTCACATCTGGCGTTTGCGCCACCCCGGTGGCGCAGTGGTCTAAGCGATGGCCTCTGATCATTCGTCCGAAAGGGGTCCGGGTTCGAATCCCGGTGAGGCATGGATGTTGTGTTTGTCTTACGGCACTGACTCTCTCCCTTAACTGGAACTAGTGACCCTAAATTAGAAACGGGCGACTGCTTATAGCCCATTGAGTTGCTCACGGTGGTCGTTAAACCTCCAATCACAATCACACAATCACATCTGGCGTTCGCCTCCTCCGCTGCGCCCTCTGTCGGCGAAGTCACAACACAGACAACGGAGTCTTCCGTTTTGAGATGCTTCGAACCTTGGTGCGGTAGCTGATGATCATTCTTTTTTGAACAAACGTCAAATCACTACCTATGTCCATTGTGCTCACGTGACACACTATAACTGAACTGTCCTGCCCGGCCGCTTATATATCCCTAGTGGTCGCTAATGTCACATGCACTGTGTGACGCGCCTGGAAGAGTACACTGTGATTCCGGGGGTGGTCATATCATTCTGATAAAACAATGTACGTTTATGAAAAATACAGTTACTCTGACACAAAGTAACTTAGAATAGATATCTACTGTTGTAGTAACACAGTTTTGGACATTCCTGTGTTTTGCTATGCGCATGGTTGCACCACTTTGAAGTTTCATATGAAAATAAAATTACATATTTTGCCAATTGAAACATGCTTTTTCCTTAATTACTGCGAAGAATAGAAGACCCAGATGTAAATCTTCTAGAGCGCAATGGCAATATTTTGGCTCCTAAGATCTCAATACAGCAGTTCGCTGGCGTGTGGATATGGATCTAGATTCTAGAACGTCGAAACAGTAATCGTTGGGGTCTACCCTTTTTTTCTTTTTGTTTTTCTTTCGGAGTTTACAAATCTCTCCGCGTTGCTGATTATACAGCCATTGGTACCGTAGCACATGAAATACGCTATCGTAGTTTCATGCCCGACCACCGCGGCTCTGTACAAAAAGCGAGTGGTAAATCCTGTCTTCTGTGAATTACTGGTCAACATAAAGAGACCTGTTTTTCTACCTACGTTTTGTACTTCCGGATTGTAATGAAGAAATTATCATATTTTGCTTATTTATGAGATTTAAAAATAATTTCCAAGTAATTGTGAAGAGTTGAATGTATCCTTTTTATGGATTCAAAAGGTTTTATAATTAGATTTAGCAATAGCTAGCGTGAATTCTTATCCTTCAAGTTATGTATGAAATTCTATTATCGCAAAAGATTTAAATGGTTTTATTTTTCTAATACGAAGGTATCTTTAGTTTTTAAAAATACACATCATATTTCCAACATGCAACAAATTACAGCGAAATTATGTTCGCAGGAAAATATGTCTATAAGTAGGTACAATAAGTTAGATAAATTTTGATTTCCACTTTTCTATTAATTAAATATCATAGTTGATGGAGATAAGGAGTATCCTCTACTAAAAAGGATTCTAATGCTGATAGGAAAAATAACTAATGTAAGTTGCTTAGGGGAAAGTTTCAAACCAAATAAATAGAGTAAAACTCTAACCGTTATCAAAATTTTGGTTGCCTACGTTTCCAGAAATATGGTTACTTTCGGGTAACAGAACGATGTCTCAGTGAATGTACCTTATATATTGAAGAAGATATTGAAGAAGATTAAAATGTCCGTCGATGCACGATATTAAAATCACTAAAAGCTAATATTAATTAATACCTTTAATTACAAAATTAGCAGAGTAATCATATATTTTACATATATTTTGAAATAATTTCTTTCCGCCAATATATTTCCAATTCAAAAAATTCGTTTCCTTAAATACTGACTGGCAATATGTAAAAGTCCAGTAGTTCACTTTCGTATTCTTCAATAATCAGTTACACGAATTTCAAAAATTACAATGCAGTAATGTACGTTCTTGTTGCCTAAGTATGACAAAATGACTGAAATTCAGAATTTTAGAAATGCGCAAATTACAATGTTTTCACTTATGATCTAGAAAGAAATCGTTGGTACAACACGGATGAAAATATCTGATACAGCTCTTGAGTTACGTGCGCCATGATAGCCTATGTTCAAATTTAAAGAAGTGTTTTGCAGCATTTAAAGAATTCATATTTTTATTATGATTAACAACGATTGGATCTCTCGAAAAAAAGTGTTTATATTTCCGAGTAAGCAGAACACTTAAGCTGCAAATGCTGCGCCTATCCCATGCATTGGAGCTGAAGATCAGCGTATTGCATTGCCTGTGATGAAGTGTATCACAGGAAATGATGAAGTATTCTTTTAGTGCTGTCAATACAGATTACTGATTTGAGAGTACACCATAATTTATAGCGAGAACAAATAACAGATGACCTTATGGCTGTGGTGTAACAAACAAAAAGAAACGTCATTACCGTGTAAAATAATTAGCATGTGTTCCTCCGTTTACGAGAAAATAAAAAAAAACATAACGAAAGATGTATTCCATTTTGATTTTGCAATTCAACAAACCATGTACAATAATAAATGCAAGTTCAATTCCTGAAAATTTCCCATTTCGGAGGCCACGCGTATTGTCGTCTCACATCATAAATATTCTCAAATGCGTACTTAATGTGGGTTCGATTTGCCACTATTAAAATTTCTCCATTACAGAAATAAATTTTTACAAGAACCCGCACTTATCTCAATTAGTTACAGAAGCACAAATACGCAAGAATCAACACTGTTCCGTGAAATTTCTTCGGAATTTGTTATAACAAGATATAATGTGTTATCCATTTCAGTGAGTGTGCATTACTCTGAAATATATATAAAAATAGATATTCGCAATATTTGCAAACCTGCAAACTCTTCAAAGAACGGCTAGTGATATATAACATGAAACAACATGGAGAAACTTAGAGGAGCCAAACAGAGAAATGAAATAATGATCAGATGAATGATAATCTAATGTTATAGGTGCTGAGAAAAATGTGAGGCTACAGGCAGCACATTTAAAATTCAACAAAAAGTACTTCATACTTAAAAGAAAATACCTCAGAATTACGGCTTTTATATGTGTTTTGAAGGACACTAGCTGTGATCACGTATGTGTACAAATCTTATGCGATTCTAACTGTATATAGTCGCATTTTTCTCACTGATTATAACAGCACATTATAAAGCTAGCAGTATTGTTCAACAGTCCACGACAGAATTTGTTTGTTAAAATAAATAAAACCTGCGAGAAATACTCGTTTCTATATGTACAGTAACGAACAAAAGTATTTGGCGAAACACTTTTCGACCATAATTGTTTTTCTGCTAGACTAAATCGGGTCATTTTGGGATATGATATGAGTTATTCAGTTGCAAACATGACCCATATGCAGATGGATCGGAAACCTTAACACAAATCAGGAACTGAGCTTAATCGCGAAGATCATACAAATTGACCAACAAAGTAGGTGTGTATCACATTCATTTAATGCAACGATAACAGAAAACAAGTACGAGAAAACGACAAAACAATAACTAATACTTAGTAGGATAACCACGAGACTTAATAACAGCTGCGCAACAGGCCGGCATCGAGTCCACTAGTTTCTCGACGGTTACCTGCGGATTTCGCGCACATTCTGCAGCCAGTTGGTCGAACTTCTGTGCCCTTTTCCTGCAGTTTTCTTCGCATATCTTCTCTCCAGCTCCTCCCACAAGTGCTCGATGGGGTTGAGGTCTGGAGATTGACTTGGCCAGTCTAGAAGTGTGACCTGTTGCTGCTGGAAGGCTGCCTTAGCTACTCTGTAGGTGTGCTTCGGGTCGTTGTCATGCTGCATGATCCATCCGCGTGGCATGTTCTGGTTAGCCCATGGGAAGACATCGCTGATGAGCATGTTCGTGTAGCTCTGGCCGTTAATTATTCCGTCAATGTTGATGATGGCGCCTATTCCATTGCGAGAGAAGGCGTCGTAAACTATGAGCGATCTTCCTCCGTGCTTAACTGTCGGCTAAATGAACTGGTGGTTAAATCTTTGGCCACACGGACGTTGTACGTATCGGATGCCATTACTTCCGAACAAGTTGAACTTGCTCTTGTTGGAGAAAAGCACCTTACTCCAATCCGCCGCGGTCCAGTGTCGATGACAGCGCGCGAACGCGACTCTGGCTCGTCGATTCTTGACTCCGATGAGTGGTTTCTTGGCGGGGCGTCTTCCATTCAATCCACCACCAATGAGACGACGGGAGATGGTCTTTCGGCTGACGTGCAGGCCGTCGCTGTCGCGGAATTCGGTGGCGATGTCCACAGTAGTCAAGGTGGGATCAGCACGAGATCGACGGAGGATGCGTCTATCCTGACGCAACGTAGTGGAAGGAGGCCTACCACATCGCGGAGTGTTCTCGACTATCCCAGTCTTCTTATAACGTTGCAGGATAGCTGAAATGGACTGGTGTCGGATCTTCAGGGCCCTGGGAATGTCGGTGACGCGCATTCCGGATTCCATCATGTTCACGGCCGCCTGGCGAGCTCCAACAGTGATCTCCGCCTTTTTATCGATTTCTGAAAACCTATTATTGACTTATTTTTACACTACACATCACAAAACCCATAAAAATCACAAGAAAAACATTAATACATGCAGCAAACGAATGGGAAATAATTGGCGACCCCTTGAATATGGCCCTATTCAAACGGCAAATTCTCTCTGAGCGGAATACAAACTACGCGCTATTGTAACGCACGAATAAACACATATCATATACCAAAATGACCCTATTTGGTCCAGCAGAAGAAAAATTGTGGTCGAAAAAGTGTTTCGACAAATACGCTTGTTCGCTACTGTATATATGTATGATGTGTGCATGACAGCAGTTGTAAAACTCCTGAAAAGTATCTCTCTAGCCTTCCCGCTCTTTCATGGGAAAAAACTGTATTCTTCACCGCTGTTTTCCAACTTTTGGTTTCAGAGTACTGTTTGATGAAATTTTTCATATAACTGCACCAAAGGCTGAAGTGTGCGTAAGGTAATGGCAGCCATGCGTGTTGCCGCATTGTTGCACAACTCCGACCAAGACGTCGCTCCAGGATCCATAGATCTGTTGTTCCGCTCCACAGAACTCGAAAGAGCCCCCCTGTATCTTTTTATTTCGACATTGGAGAGATAAAAAGATACAGGGTGGCTCTTCTTCCGTGTAAGTGTATGTTAATTATTTTCGATTTGGATAAAAATGTGGCATCATATTTCACGGCCCACACACAATTATACGCAATTTGAAAATTAATAAATGTCCATGACGTAAGTTTGTGGTGTCGCAGAATAGAATCCCAGATGTATCATTGGAATCCGGTTACAAAGAGATTCACTCAGGATCCTCAGCAAAATTCATGTGTTACATATCAAAACACTATTTTCAGATTCACGGTTGTGTCGATTTCACTTAATATAAAATTAGGATTTCTACAGACAGCTGAATCCGTCAAAAGAGAAGTTTCATTTTCATAGGCTTTATGATTTTTTGCAAAGCAATAAAATGAATTAAAATTTATAAGTTGATTTCCTTTATTTTCGTCGCCAATTTGGATTTAAATAAATCATTATACCGTAATAACTTCTACTTCGAATCATAAATTTTACAACTGAGTTTAACATTTTGAAATATATTTTATAAGCATTTCACATTTATAAGTCTTTGGTCATTCCTTCGAAGAAAAATTATTAGAAAAATTATAACCGAAGTTATAGTGTACTACTCATATTGTAATATTGTATGCTGACTTACCAAATGCAATGAAACTATGTGATTAAAGCAAACATTCATGTAAATTTACATATAATGTTTCAAAAGTGCAGCAAGGGACGTGAGCATAATGTAAATAAAATCATTCGCACTTCAAGAAAAACACATCTATGCAAATAATTCTCTTTTTTTTAAGAATTGGTAGTCTCGAGAAAGATGATAAAAGTGTTCCTCCAATCACCATGCGTTGAATGCAAGCAAATGCAATTTTTCAAACAAAGTGGCATTTAATGCTTCGAAAAAAAAGCAAAAAAAAACGAGGTATAGACGAGTTGTCGTGTTAAACGGATCGTGAATAATTCTAATATGACTTAATGGTTTCACATAGGATTTATAAATGTTTTACACCCTTAATATTGAAAGCAGAGTTTTCTTTCCTTAAATTTTACCGCACACAAAGATCGCTTTCCATTAAGGTATCTTTCGCAGAAGTTGTAGATTTGTTATTCAGTTGTGTCTACGGAAAAAACGAATTAGTTAAAATACCGTTCTGGTTATACACTGAATGGCCACTTTATTATGACCACCACCTCAGTACTTAGTTGGGCCATCTTTTGCCTTTAATACTGCGTTGATTCTTCGTAGCATGGACTCCACGAGATGTTGATAGCTGGTTTATGGAATCTGAGACGATGCTTGATGAATAGCACTTTCCAGGAACGTAAGATTCCAGAGTTGTGGGTCAATCTGTCTGATGGCTCGTTTAACTACATCCCACAAATTCTCAATGATGTTGATATATCGAGATTGCGGGAGCAACCTAAGCAAAATAAGCCCACCGGCATGTTCCTGAAACCAAACGTGTACAATACGAGCACTATGGCTGGACGCATTATCTTGTTGACAGTAGCCATCGACAACGGAATAAACCATCCACATGACAGGATGAACTTGGTCCGGAACGATGTTTAGATAAGGTGCGCCAGTCAGAGGTTGATCAACATGAATTAAAGGGCCCAAAGCATGCCAGGAACACATTTCCCAAACCATAACGTTGCCTCTACCAGCTTGAAGGATTGTATCAATGCATTTGTGGTCCATGCTTATGCGCTGTTTTCGCCAAATTCATACTAGGCCATCAGCAGGGTGCAACTGAAAACGTGATTCATCGGACCACACAATTTTTTTCCAATTGTCGACTGTCCAATCCGTGTTCTTCTGTGCGAACTGGAGACGTTTTCTCTTGTTAACTGCAGACAGCAAGATATTCAAACAGGCCTTCTACTGCCATATCCCATCCAATGCAGTGTACGACGAATAGTGCGTGCAGAGATCATTTGAAGGGATCCTTGATTAAGATGGTCTGTTATTTGCTGCACTTTTGTCCTTCTGTTGTCTGTTACCAGTCTGGGCACTCTCCGTTCCGCCCGAGCAGTCATTAGTCGATGACGACCACACGTTACACGTAGATACCCAGTTTTTTGGCTGACAGTGTAGTCTTTAAACACTCTAACAACAGCTGCACTGGAAATTTTCATGAACGCGGCGGTTTCGGTGATACTCGCTCCACGGCTCCGAGCTCCTACATACATCCCACGTTAAAAGTCCGTCAAATCGCCTTTTTTACACATCTCGTCACCTAAAATTACTTGTACTACTGTCACAAGCACAAAGCTTTCCGTTTTTATACTAGCCTCGCTCTCTGGCGACAACAGCGTACAACCATAGCTAATTTGCTTAAAACTGTCAAATGGTCTTAATAAAGTGGCAACTCCGTGTAGTTTCCAAAAATAAGCTTTCAATCTTAATAGGCTACTGATTCAAAGCGTAAAACAGAATCGATACCTCGGAGAAGAAACTTTAAAATAAGCCATATTGGTCCACCACATTGCGTACTATGATTCTTATTACGTAATTTTGTTTCATTTCAAGAGCAATTTATACCTAACTTTCTGTCGACGACGGAACTGCAGTCATTGTCTCAAGAGACTTAAAGGGAACGGGGATACTATCTGTAGTGGATCCAATGTCAGTTTCATGTCTTTCTTTTTTCCAGCCCTTCGGACAGCCGGTAATGTTGTAAAGGCTTTCACAAAAAAAAACAACCTGTTCTTTAATAAATGCAAAAGACTGAAATCTCACTCGACACACTTATTTTCAAGCACTTTGGAAAGTAGAACGTGGAGTGGGAAAAATAGATTAAGAAAGTTACTGTGACACTTGTTTCTTGTTACGACTAGTATCTTACACCTCGGATGAAATTTTCTAGGGAGACCATTTGTGAATGTTCTTCACTTTGCTGCACCAGCTGTTTTGTGAAAAAAAGCACGGACAAAAGAATCGTAAATGGTGAAAAACACCAAATGATGAACAGGCATTTTGACCAATTAGTTCGCAAAGCACTTTGTTAATGCAGTGCAAATGAAAGGTGGCTGAGTGTCACTTCCATTTCGTTGGTTCCACTGTACTCCCGTTGCGGCATGTACTACAATTTTGGATTAATTCTGTGCTGGTATCAAAATTAAATCTCGCAAATCCGAGAAACCCATCTCTGAAGATGCATGTTTCGTGTGGTGGCATCTACCGGGAAGGCTGTGAGGTGTTTTTTATTTACTTTTTACTAAACCCAACATTGTCAAAATTTTTGGGATGCGGCAATTCTGTTGTTATTTCTTTGATGGAACGGTGCATAACAGGAGGTAATGCTTTTACTCATTAATGTGATTCTATTGTCATGACACTTCTTTGGATGAATGAGGTAGATGTTTTTGGCTACGATTATTTTGATGAAGATTGATGTACCAATTTCGATATTTTTGGTTTCTTTTTTCCTGTGCAGTCTCTTTAAATCTGAACATTCAACACAGAAAGAAAAAGCACAAAATCCTTAGCGGTTACACTGCAGAGCAATGCGAAAATATTAATTAGTATAAGAAGAAATAACGAATTAAAGACGACGCGGCTCATCTAGTGTTAGAATCATCGCATATTAATAACAGACGCCGAATTTCCGTACCGTTAATGGCTCGATTACATACAGAGCAAATACCGACCTTTTCTTTCATGAAACGACAGTTAAAAAATTTTACAGCACAAACTTCAATAATTTTGAAAAACTCTTTCCGATTACTGTTCCCTCAAAAGATTTAATCGCCAGCTTGCAAACACAACCACGTCCTGGAAGACGGGAGGGGGCGTCACGCAGTAGGTCGTAGCGCCTTGAAAGGAGAAATTTGAACAGATGTTCAGACTGGAAAGTAGTAATGAAAAGCAATGGAAAATTTACAGAGTTTAATTCACAGATTATATACTTTGCCAAATGGTGGAATGGTAAGCCGGAGAAAAGTTGTATCTCATACCGTGAGCTACTTAAAATTGTTTAACTGCTGTTTTGTTTTGTTTAATAAGTTAGAAGCGGAATTCAATACTAATACTAAGCTGGGTCTGAGGTTATACTGCAATCTGAATAATTAATTTAGTTTTGTGTTTTGCCTGTTTTTGTTCATGAAATGATTGACATTCATAGTTAATTTATTGAATTAGTTATTTATTTTACTTATTTAAGTAATAGGTGCTGCATGCTTTCTTGTTTTCAGTCTTTTTTAACTGTCATTGCTTTTACATTGGGTAACATACGCTTCTTTTGGTGACCTTTGCAAAGCAAGTAAATCAAATAATTTGACTGTGATTGCTTTTGCCCTGCGCAGCTTACGCTCCTTGTGCTGCCCTTTGCAAAGCAAGTGGAATCCAGTTAGTGTCAGCTCAAAAGAAATGATGAGTTAGAGAAGGGAGCATTAGAGCTGTCAGAATGCGCGGGGAAGCTTACGATACGGTCCCTTAAATCCACAATCAGATAAAAAGAAGAGACTTGCCCCCTTGGATCAACACATTAGTCAATCAGTGGGCTAGAGAGTTGGAGCGTGAAACGAAATTCTCATACGGGGCTCTAATACATATTGTGCAACATAGCCCACATAAAAGAAGGTTCACAACCTATGCCGCCACACATCCTACAGAAGGATGACTTGAATTAATATCAGCAGGGGTTGAATGTATGATGCATTGTGATGCAAGATGCAAACTCAAACAGCTCATTCAGTGAGCTGCCAGTGACTACGCGCGATCACGAATGTTCTTTGCTCCATGAAAAAAACGAATATTTTTATGTTTCTATATTTATAATTCAGTTTTGTGATAACTTTCTAACACACTACATGTCTTTTATATCAGAAGGTTGAATTTGTCGTGTGGGAAATTATTTTAAATAATTGTTATTTGGTCACTGTTTTAAGCTAAAAACTATACAACTCAGTCTGCGCCTTAGAGTTTCAGAGGACTGTGATTTGAGAAAAAAATGAAATTAAGTGTGGGATTCGACAACTTGGCGCGGAGTATTCCCTTCCCTGTAGTTCTATTTCGTGATGTCACGTCTGTTCTGTTGTAAAAAAGGGAGACAGCTTACCGTAGAGAATGGTGTTCTTCATTGTTGGATCTAAACAATTAAGACCCTTCACACAATAATATAGAACGCAACTCGTACGTGAAAAATTAAGTTTTGACACATTACAATTTCTCACATTTCCAAATTGCTCCGTATAGCTTCCTGGAATCGGGCTTTAATTTATCACTTGCCATTGTTGTTATCTTTACTATTTTTAGATTATTTATTGCTAATTGAAGTAGCAAAATTTACACGGCTTAACTGATGATATGTACATTTATTTTTCTTTGACGATGCTAGATTCTTTTCTCCCTTTCTGTCGCTCATACCAATGCTTTGATTGAGTTCTCTTACTCTTTCCCAAGGCCTTTCGCCAGTATTTTGCCGGTGTTAGCCTGTTCGCACCATTTGGAAGATAACCTTATCTTTGGAAAGAAACATAATGAGGGACACTGGGTCTATATACTGTTGCACATTTCCTGAATTCCCATGTAAATGCTATATAGAAGGGAGAAACATAAATCATATTTTTCTTACAGTACATATTTTTTTCCAAATCTTAAACTGCTTTCTATAACGGCATGTCTAGGTGATGATTTGTTTATGGTTTTTTCTTTTTGTTTCTCAATCTGTGTTTTATAATAATTGATATACGATGAGTGAATGTCTTTAAATATTATTACTGAATCCAGCCTATTTATTTGTAATTACGAGATCGCGGCGATATTACTTCTGAATTTTCCAATTTCGTCCATATAAATAACTTTGCAATCGACGCCCATCCATTATATTTTAGACTTATCAAAGCAATAAATAAATAATTGCGAGAGGTTCTTGTCTTTTATTCTGCGGCTACTCTAACAGGTAATTGAAGACTCGCATATTTTTTCCTATTTGTACCAACTCCCTACTTGGTTCAGCAGAGAGCGTCAATCAAATACTGTAACTTTTATGAATACACCGAACTCGATCTCTTCAATATTTGTATATAAATAATATTTTAAGGAAGTTACTGAAATTTATTTTCAATATTTTTCTTGCTGAACATGAAGCTTTGTGACAATGGGTCGCCATATATCCAGGCTGCTTCTTTAAGAAAAGAGCATATTTTTTATCATTAATGTTATATTTACTCTCGAGTTTCTCTTCCTAAGTGCTGTCAATTTTTTCTGTAGTTTTTGTGTGAAATTTAAACAGGAAGAAAGGGTGACCCATAATTCTGTGATGTATTGGCCGTTTTTACTAAAATGTATGAAATATAAGGGGATTTGATTTACTGATTGAAACTTTGTCAACTGCATATTCCATATTTGTCACGAATATTTAAATTTCAAGCGCAAGTTGAAAAAATGCCTAGTTAGAACTTCGAAATACCTAGTTATAATGCATGAAATGGGAGAGTTTTTCTCCATTTCAAATGTTAGGTGAAACAGTTAATTAAATATACATTTAGAACACTGAGAGAGTGACAATTGAAATTCGTTTTGCCAAGGCTTAGAAAAGCACTTTGTATGCTTCGCATAACAGAAGATGGAAATATATAATTGATAGGTGTCGAAGTAAACGAATGTTTCTTTAGGAACTTTATAATTGAGCTTCGCTATCTGAAATTAAACTTTTGTCACCAGTGTTGGTGATCTGATGTTAGCAGAAATTGAATAATAAATTAAAAAACAGATCAAACTTATATCTATTTAATAAGAGAATCTTTGAATCAATTTTTACAAACCACAATGTCGTTCAAAATGGAATGCGTGCTCTCCTCATCGTACGTACGTATACACTGATATGCTAGTAGGTAAGGCACACCTACTCACGTCATATAAATAGCTAACTAATATTACACTACTACTCTCTTAAATACTTGTTTCGGGTTACATTTGTATTTTCTGACTGATAACTGTGACATATAATCTAACACGACTTTAACTTGGGTATAAAATGATGTGCTGACACCTGCCGACAGATTCAGGATTGACCGAGTTCATATTGTTATATGTGGTTTATTTGTGAACTGGTTTATTATTATTATAACTAAATATCATAGCAGGTAGGAAGGGAAATGCCGCTTCGAATAAATCTACAGCTACTGCATCATTTTCTGACAGTACTGGAATTGTAAACATGGACCTCATAATGGTTACCTTGGGTGATATAAACTCAAAAATTCAGCAGTCAAACGATGAAGTTAAACAATTTCTCAGACACTCATTAGATGAGATAAACGTGAAACTGGAACAATTATAAGAAATCCCAAAAAAATCTCAGAATATAAAAAAATGGTTGACTTTGTTGCAGTAAAATATAAAGATATTTGTAATAAGTGTGAGTCTCTTGATAGAGATAATAACGAACTAAATGCAAAACAGGATTTCTTACCAAAGGACAATTATATTAAACAACATCAAATTCAGAAACTAAACTATGAAATTAATGAACTGAATCAATATTACCGAGATAAAAATTTGGAATTACATGGGATTGACTTAACATTTATCAACAATGAATCTGAGTTGAGGACTTACATTGGTAAATGTGCTGATAAACTTGAAATTACAAATTATCACCCAATAGATATTGATATCCTTCACCCACTCAAATATGATGCTTTTCGAAAGCCAAATGAGTTGTAATTTCACAATTCAAATCTCAAACAGCAAGAGAAAGTTGGCTAACTAAGATAAAGACTGTTATATTGAACTCAGAAATAAGTACTCTTTTGCCAGCAACTAAAATATTTATCAATGTCAATTTAATCCCAGTTTACAGACATTTACTCTGGAGTGCAACAAAATTACTGTAGCAAGAGAATATTAAATATGCATGGGTAAACAACGCAGGGTTTTTTTCAAAAAAGAATGACCATGACCTAAGGAAAAAAATTATTTCTTGGAAGAATTATATGAACTTGATCTGGTTCCTTGATAGAAGGTCTCATATTTTGTTTAAGAATATGGTAGGATTTTTTTATTTGATAGAATAATTTCCATTGTGTTCATTGTGTGATGGTTCGTGGAATGTCTATAATGTGCTGTAACTAAAACTTAGGTATGATTTCTTAATGTAATTTGATACTGCCAGAAAAGGGAACTATACCGACTGTTCCTTTGTGTGTGTGTGCTTGTTAACTTTTTTATATGGTGCTAATAATACATATATATATATATACATACTTTAAATCTTACATAGTGCTTATAACAGCATGATTTACACTTAATCTTCAATAGAGGCACGACTCTATTTTTTGTAAATGCCTCAAGAACGGGTTTTTGATTTTCCTACTAATTTCTGATTAGAAATATCTTAGCAGAGCATTTCGCTGTGAACATTGCATTCATTGTCCTTGAAAAATGTTATGCGGGTAGGTTTCTTGAGTTTCCAACTAAATTTTGATTTGTGATTATTTTAATAGAACAGAGTAGACAGGTTTTCTACTATCCTTCTTTTTTCATTTTCTTTCTTTCTTATTCTTCTTTTTTGTTTTGCATAAAGAATATTATTGTGTATGAAATTGAGATATGAGACTTACCTGAAATGTTAGAATGATTAGTATTTGTACTTATGGTGAAGTGATATGTATTATGTTTATCACTTTATGATATACTATCCTATTATTGATAAAGAAAGGGGATCACACGTATGTTTTTCATAGATGTTGCGGGGAGTGGATTTTGAACTGTTACAACTTAAGAATATAATTTCTACTAACAAACAGCGAGCAAATAGACAAATTTAATGCAAGGTAATTTCTATACAACACAACATATAAATAATATCTCTTGTTGTAGTTCCACAAATTCACTGAAAATAATTCATATTAATGCGAGATGCTTACTAAATAAACTCACTATTCAAACAAAGATCTCCCCTCTTTCCACGTTTATAAGTGAGTCACGGAAAAATTCTCATTGACCGCGACCGGGAGTCGAACCCAGGGACTCCCAGTTATGCGCCGGATATGCTTCCGCAACACCACAGCTGCCTGGAATTCCTCCAGACTCACACACGATAACTGCCAAGCCAATTTGCCAGGTTGCTTATTGGAGCCCCGCACAATGCTGGGGATTCACCAAAGATGGTAAGCAGCAACCGAAGAAATAATTAGAGGGCCAATGCAGGTAGTATTGATTTAAATAATTAATACTACCTGCTATATATTATGTCTGTATTAAACTCACTCTTATCGAGGCACAAATTCAGGTTACTAATTTACAAATAGATATTTTATGTATAACAGAGAGATGGTTTCCCAGTGAAAATAAAAGTGTTGGCTTGGGTGGCTATAAGATTTTTTATCAAAATGGAACCAACTCAAATGGAGGTAGAGTGGCCAGTTACGTTATGGATACCTATCATGTTGATACAGTTAATAAAAACTTAACATTTACTTACTCTCCCATAGACATTTTGCCAATAGAAGATCAACACACTATTATAATGGTGTTCTATAGCCCTCCAGGATGAAATAAAACTCATTTCTTCGATAAATTAAAACAGGCATTCAATTTTGTGAATTTAACCGGGAAAAATGGATTTTTATTGGGAGTCCTCAATATTAATATTTCTATTACTAATTCATAGACTCAGTACTTTAATAAAATATTAACTGCTGCTGGATTTATCAATATAATATTACATCCAATGAGAATTACACCTCATACAGAAACGATTATTTATTTATCACTCACAAATGCTCGCCAAGATTCAGTTTTCTCAGGAGTTATAAATTATGATATCAGTGACCATTTACCAATTTTCACAGTTTACACTTTACACATGCAGTGAAGAAATAGTTATTAAAAAAAATACGATTTATAAATTCTAATGACCTGGAAAATTTTCGGAACCTGCTTCAAACTATAAATTGGGAAAATTTCGTCCCAGCGGAAAATCCAAGTATAGCATATAATTTATTTACAATATTGTTTAAAGACTCATACGATCAAGCTTTTCCAATAATAACGAAAAGTAGTAAAATTAAAAATAATAGGAAACCATGGATAACAAGTAATCTCTTAAAGAAAAAATAGTCTGTGTTCCAAATTTATTAAAAGTAAATTAAATTAGTAAATTAGAAGTCAACTTCCAGAATTTTAAAACATTTAAAAATCAATTTAATTCATATATTCGAAAGTTAAAAAGAAATTTCAACACTAATATATTCTCTCAAAATAACCCCAAACTAACATGGAAGCATCTGAATCTATTACTGGGGGAAAATATCAGCCAAGTTGTGCCGCAATATTTAACCAAATCAACTTACAAAATAACTGATAAACAGGCTATAGCTAATGAGATCAACAATCACTTTATATTGTCACCACAATTGACCAAGCAACAACTTATATTTTCAGGAATCCATTATACAAAATACCTACAAAATCTGTCAAGACTAAATATATTTCATATGTTGAAAATTACAAGGACTGAACTTACTCAAGCTTTAAACCAAATCAATACAAATGTCGGACCTGGCAACGATGAATTTTCCCCAATAGCCATAAAATTTGTGGCCGATATCATAGTTCAGCCGTTGTTGCAGATCTGTAACTTTACACTTTAAACCGGAATATTTCCAGATGCCTTAAAAATCTCGAAAATCACTCTGAAATATAAGAATGGGTCAACAAACGACATAACCAATTATCGTCCAATCGCAAACTTATAATTTTTTGCAAAAATACTTGAGAAATTAATTCATACCAGACTATTTTCCTACATTCAAAGATATAATATATTTCATCCCAGACAATTCGGATTTGTACCAAATAAATCAACCGAAATAGCATATTACATACATAAAATATAATTTAACAAAATCTATTGCAAAAACAAATCCCTATAGCAGTCTTTCTTGATCTTTCAAAAGCATTCGATGCCTAAATCATGATATATTACTTCATAAGATAAATATTATTGGACTCCGGGGATCTAGCTATAATTTATTTAAAAGTTACTTGTCAGAAAGAAGGCAATACACCCAGATTCATCAGAATCGATCTATATTACAAATCATAAACGGTGGGTTACTCCAGGGATCAGTTCTTGGTCCTTCATTTTTTAATTAATATATTAACGACTTATTTGCAGTATTAAAAGTTAATGATACAATCCTATATGCAGATGACGTAACTACTATCTCAAAGGGAACTGATATGAATGAGCTTACACTAAGAACTAAAACTGAGCTAAAATTAATAAAAGATTGGCTGAATGCAAATGAATTACTTGTTAATATTAACAAAACGGGATGTAAGGTCAGGTGATGCGTAACATCACAGCCTTCCCTTGACAAATGTCCAACTCGCCATCTCTTGGGGCATCCTATTCTTACTAAAGGGGATCTGACGCCAGTAGCGGTATAACTATACCATCGGGATTAGAGGAAATTCTATCCCACACTCCCCAACCCGCTTTGCCAGCGTTATGAGTTATTGCCAAATCACTCCAAAATGACTCCAGAACTTAAATCTTGGCACTCAGTTTCCGGCAGCTGGAGTGTACCTGGCCAAGGCAGCAGCCAGTGTGACATGACGGCAGAGGGAGCTAAGAATTCCCGGAGAAACGGACTAGACTGCCATTTAATGCTGACCTTGCCTACTTAGAATGGACGCTCCCTATCTTCTCATCCAAGGCTTCTTGAATTGGAAGTAAAACTACAAAGGATCAAGTGGGACATCGTCGTGGTAAGTGAGGTAAGGAGAAAAGGAGAATATCTCATTGAACAGAAAAGTGGGCATCTCTTCTACTATCGTGAGACAGATACTGGCAGAACTAGTGTTGTAGTATTTATAATAAACAAGAAACTGAAGGATAAAGTTACAGAAGTTGAACGTTCCTCTGACAGAGCTGCACGACTCGTTATCCAACTCTCGAGAAGTTACCAGGTTCAGATTATTCAAACTTATGCACCCAATGCAAGTCATTCTGAAAAAAAGTTGAAGAATTTCATGAGGGAAATTCGTCATTTAAATAATAAAGGCAAGCAGCACTTGAAGATAATTATCTGAGATTTCAATGCAAAAATAGGACAACGGCAACAAAATGAAACTTCGGGAGCTAAATTCGGTCACGGCAACAGCAACTAGCATGGGAATACACTCGTAGAGTTTGCAGAGGCAGAAGCGTTTTTCATCATGAACTTCTTTTTCAAGAAAAAGCCGCAAAGGAAATGGGCATAGAGGCATCCCAATGGATGGACAAGTTAAATTGATTTAATTATGTGTAACAAGAAATTTGTCATCGAATACTGCAGTGTGCTAAACAATTTCAACACAGGTAGTGACCATAGATTGGTGAGATGTAAGATGCACCTCATTGTGAAACTCAAGCGTGGCAAGCTCATAAAACAAACAAAGTGTATTGATGTGACCAACCTTAAAATGCATCAAAATACCTTCAAATTAGAACTGAAGAACAGATTCTCTATTCAAGAAAGTCTAACATCAGAAGAAGTGGACATCACTGAAGTTTACAGAAAAAGTAACCAATGCTCTTATGGAAACAGCAACAAAATTATCTGGGTCTAAGAACAAGTTGCATGTGAACAAATTATCAGGAAAACCCAAAATGTTGATGCAAAAAGAAGAGAGATGAGGACAACTAAAGAAGATGTGACTTCCAAAGTGGAATACATAGAGCTATGCAAGACAGTACGAAAAAGTATCATTGAATACGTAAAGAAATTAAATTGTGAACTAGTGAGGAAAGCAATTAAAAACAACCAAAGCCTGAAGATAGCAAAGGGACATCTCATAAAGGGAAGAAAACAGATTATGTCACTGCGAAAAGAAGTTGGTTCTGTGACAAGAAACAGAGACGAAATTTTGACAAGAGTGAAATATTTCTATTAAAAATTACATGAAAGGGACGATACATGTACTCCACACATCATGAAAGGTACCAGTACCAGAGTTCTTCCAGTCCTCCCAGCAGAAGTTGCACATGTAATCAAGAACATGAAGCGGGGAAGAGCTCCAGGAGGAGATGGAATTACTGTAGACATCATACAAGAAGCAAGTGGATAAATTGAAATAGTACTCTCCCAAGTTTTCAGTCGATGCTTTAATGAAGGGAAGGTACCTGAGGATTGGAACAACGCTACAATCATCTTGCTACACACAAAAGGTGACATTGAGGATCTCAGGAACTACAGAAAATCAGCCTCCTATCAGTGGTTTATAAAGTCATCATTAAAGTTCCTTCACACCGCTTGCAGGTAACACTGGACATAGCTTAACCGAGAGAACAGGCTGGATTCAGGAGTAGCTACAGCACTATAGATCATATCCACGTATTTACAGAACTAATTAAAAGAGCGAGGGAATATAAACTTCCATTGTGCATGGCTTTTATCGTTTATGAAAAACGCCTTTGATTCGGTGAAACCATCATCAGTTACAATGGCTTTGAAACCCTGCGGTATTGAAGATGCATACATTAATATTATTTATGACATCTATGAAAATGCAAGTACAAAGATTCGGCAGTTTGAGAATACAGCACGCATAAAAATTGGAAAGGAAGTGAGACAAGGTGACACCAATTCTCCCAAGCAGTTTAATGCAACATTAGAAAATATCTTCCAATCACTAGCTGGGAAAACAGAAGGATAAGGATTCATGTAAATTATCTAACTCACCTTCGTTTTGCTAATGACGTAGTCATTTCTGCAACTACCCCATCAGAGCAGCAGAATATCATCCAGGAACTTGCTGACAAGAGTAAAGAAGTGGGATTAAAAATTAACTTTCAGAAGACAATAGTGATAATCAATAAATCTCAATTCCTTTTACAAGAAATGAAAATTTATCAATTATTGGGGAAACGCTGGGGGTAACAGATACGTACGTTTATCTTGGACAGCAGATATCTAGTGAGGGCCACTTTGATGAAAAAAATAATCGGAGTATACAATTTGCCTATAGAGCTTGGAAGAAACAGTATAATTTTCAAAAGTAATATATGTCTTAAAAGAAAAGTGTTTGATGAATGAATACTTCCAGTGCTTACGTATGGTGCAGAGACTTGGACCTTAACTAAAAGAGACATACAAAGGCTGCAGACAACTCAAAAAAGTATTGAGAGGTGCTTGCTTGGTGTAACCAGGAGAGATAAGAAGAGGAACTCGTGGATCAGAAAAATGACAAGAGTGGAAGACATCATGACCACAGTAAAATTCCTGAAATGGCAATGGGCTGGACATTCTGCCAGAAGGACAGACCATCAATGGACAGCTGAAATTTTAGATTGGATTCCAAGGAACAGGAAAAGACCCAGAAGAAGACCGCATGGGAAATGGGTGGATGAAATTCGAAAGTATGCAGGAGTAACATAGAGGAGAGTAGCACAAGACAACCGGTTGTGGAAGACGCTTGGAGAGACCTTCGTCCAGCAGCGAATTGATAATGGTTGACAATCATAATGATGATTAACAAAACTAAATTAATGATTTTCTTTAATTTACAAACTTCACATTAATACGATTTACCGATTCTGATGAATGGAGTCAGGATTAATACGGTCTCAACGCAATCTTACATAGGTAAAACTATACACAAAGACTTGAAATGGAACAAACAAATTGAAAATTTAAGTAACAAGATTGCTAGAAATATCGGGATGGTCAGTAGTACTTTGCCAAACTTAACACCAAAAACAATAATCTCTATATATCATACTCTAATTCAAACACATATTAGTTATAGCATTTTAACCTGAGGACAAACCACACAATATAATATCAGTAAACTACAGGTACTACAAAATAGATTTATAAGACTAATAGACCTTAAAACATCAAATAATTTTCAACTAATATCATTTTGTCGGTCAAAAGTGAACCCAAATATATGTAATAATTTAACGATAAAGCAATTATATGAATATAACTTGGAAAAAATACTGTACCAAAGAATTAAAAATGGTGTACAAAATGATATAAAAACACTAAATATACATACTCATTACCACAATAATAGGAATAGATCACTACTAATTCCAAAGTTCCCACAAACTGAGAAACTTAAAATGTATATAAATTATAGTAACCCAAAAGTTTGGAACTCATTGCCCCAAGAACTAACATCTATTAATAATTTTAACTTATTTAAAATAAAACTAAAGGCACATCTTATGAAATCATTAGTAAACAATAGGCAATTTCGATTGAATGGAAGAAATGTGGGTTAGTATGATTATAAAGTGATGTGCAAACGTTATTTGTTGTTTATTCATAAATATATATGTGATTATATATGGATGTGTTAATGATATTTGTCGTTTATTTAGATATAATGAAGGCTATTGATGATGGAACACATTGATATACACTGAAGTGCCAAAAAAATTGGTACACCAGTCTAATACTTCGTAGGTCCCCCATGGGAGCGCAGGACTGCAGAAATACGACGGGACATGGACTCCACTAGCTTCTGGAAATATGATGTAGGCAATGCACTACATACTTCCTGCAGAGCGTTCCGCAATTTGGGTGAATTATGTGGTATCGGATTCCTGTGTTCGATAGCGCGTTGCATGGCATCCCAAATGTGTTCAATCACGTTTAGATCTGGGGATTTGGGAGCGAATGGCAACACCCCAAACTCAGATGAATGATCCTCTAACCGTAATGTGGCGTCCCGACAGTTGTGTGGAGGTGCATTCAGCTGTTGGAACAGGCCCAACCCATCAGCATGAATGCAGGACATGAACGGGTGTACCTCGTCAGAAATCATGCGCACTTTGGCAGGTAACAGACGTTTGTAGATGTACCAGGGTCCCAGTGAAGTCCAACTTAACACACCCCATACCATTACGGACCCCCACCAGCCGGTACACTTCCTTGTTTACAGGCGTGATCCATGGCTTAATGGGTTTTGCGCCACACACGAATCCTTCCATCTTCCCGATGCAGTTGGAAACGCGACTCGTCAGACCAGGCTACTTGTTTCCAGTCATCAAGTGTCCAGTTGCGGTGTTGCTGTGCCCAAGCGAGGTTCATAGCTATTTGTCGTGCACCCATCAAGGCGACTCAAATTGGGCGTCGGCTCCCAAAGCCCATATCGTGCAGGATACGTTGCACAGTCCGGACGTTGGTGCTTGTTCAGGCTCCAGCATTGAATTCCGATTATACCTGCGAGACTGTTGCACGCCTATCGCATGAAACGATTCTTGACAGCCGGCGATGGTCACGTTCACCCATTGTCTTTTTACGGCCGCACTGGTATCGTAGGTTGGAGGTTTTGCGGGAATATTTGTCGTCACGGTACACACTTTGCAATGGTCGTCCGTGAAAATCCGAACTTCGTTTCTACCTCCGAAATACTATGGCCCATCTCACGAGCGCCAATAATGACACCGCGTTGAAAATCGCTTAAATAGTTATTATTGTCATTATCATGCCGAAAACAGCTCTGACAGCTGGCAAAGATGTCTATCGATTTATATACGCACTGGCGGACGCAACCGAGTACGCGCATAGGTGACGTTGTTATGTATAGAAAAAGTTCGAAAACCCGGTACATTACAAGTAAGTTGATCTACACCATAAAACCAAGTCTCTGAAACTTAAATAAAGTCAACAAGGTAATCCAAAGAAAACAAAAACTCGAAGAATAGTTCATATTTGTCAAATAAACTAAATGCGTTAATGTGCAACAGTCGCAAACTGTACTTTATTGAAACCAGCAAATCACGCAAAAATTCAACAGAACAAGCACTAGGATTACAGGTCATAAATACGAGTTATGTACAACCAATAGAGTTACAGAAACATCACAAACCCATCAGAATCGACTAAGATCTAAGTCGTCCCTGCTACTAATGGTAATTGTATTCCCACCCTCCTCCTTTTGGCAATAAATACGTCCGTTTTAATACAAAAAAAATCTGATATTGTTTTCTCTGGAAAATTTCCGCGCATTCTAGAATAATTCTCTGTTATGCACAGTCAAATTCTCATTAACATAAATTCTAGTATCCTGCAGATAATTAGCACCAATATCAGAAAATTTCAAAATCTTCATCTTCCGACTCTTTGATAAAAGAATATATCTTACTTTTCTGGTCTGAAACTGCACAACGATTGGTGAGGGACGCCGTGCCCCCTTAGTTTTTATTCTATGAATGACGTCAATGTCATCGCACGAAAGGTCTCTAATATCCAACCCTTTTGCAATATTAAGCACAATGTTCGAGAAATCGTCCTGTTACAGTCTTGATATATCAGAATCGTGGTCCGAAATCATCTGCTAAAGAGCAATCACTTCACTACGAGAGTCCTCAAGCAACGAACTTGATTTATTTAAAAAAGTCAAAATGTCATCATACTTCTGTGAAAAGAACTCAACTGATCTCTTCAAATCTAGTATCTTAATCTTTAATTTGTTAATAGCATCTGGCTTTATGTTGACAGACTCCAGCGCCGACTGAGAATCACTGCTGCTGGCACACTCTTTCACCAATTTCCCTCGGAATTAATATTTTTTCTAGTGGAAGCCGCTCCCTCAGAATGGACACCGGAATCATGTAATGCGCCACGGCGACAACTATAACATTGCCATTTCATTTTTTTATCTTTTGACATTCGTCGGTAACCATTTTATGTTATTGAACAACAAGCATAATGATATCTGACGCCGCATCTGCCGCAGCAGATGAACCCCCTATTCAGCATGGATTACATCTGAACACATCAAACAAAACTGTTATGTCATATCTTTAAGTTAATAGTCAATGAGCTCTCTTCAACATAAATGAGCTCTGTCGGTCCACATCCTGTCGGTGGTTTGTCGTTCTTCCTACACCTGACGACATTTGAAGTTACTGATCATGGCTGACCTTGTGCACAAAAGAAGCCTCCCTGTAAAGGAAATATACACCGCAATAGCCTGGCCGCTATGATTTGCTGTTGGTAAAACTCATTGCAGTCCGCTGCCTTTCTCATATGGGGAACAAGAACAACAGTAATTAACAAAGCTCAGTATCTGGTGTTATTTATGCACTTTCACGACCTCCACACGCACCATCACTTTATGTAGTTGCTGCGATTTGTTTTTAGTCGCATTGGTCAGGATGTTTTACTGCCTTGGTGCATGATTTCCTGTTTAATTCAAAAAGGCGTATAAGAAAATAAAAATGAAAAGCTGTTGTTCGTTAAACGAATGATCTCTGACGTTGCGAACATAATTTATTGATACCTATTTATCGCATCAACAGTACCTTTCCATGACATTTCCCAGAAAGAAATGCACTGGTGATATTGAAATTTAAATGTCACATCTAATATGAAATTATAAAGAGTACAGTCCTCCCATTTTTCAAAAATTTTACTCCTCTTGATAGACACACCACGACAAAAGGGTACACATCAGCATTGTCATCTTGGCAGTGATTAAGAGCGAAACTTGTAATCAATTTGCTTATTGGACAACGGATAGAAAAGCGATTTTCATCGCTGACATCTACATCGTAGTTACTTATCCGACTGAAGTAACTAAGCAAATTGTTAGAAATACATAAGGACAAAATTTGAAATATTATACTGTCAACTTTATATGAGTTCATTTGCTATTGCCCATGAACATCTCAGAAAATGATCCTCGCATTAGCGAACTTAATTCTTCATTAGTGTCTGCCATGATGTATGAAGCTTTGAAGATTTGTAAAAGATCCCTGATTATAATAGAAATGGTCAACGATGTTAGGAGGAAGCCTCGGTCTGTATCGAGTATTTGAAAGTTGAAGTTATTCTGAACATCAGTTATCGTTGCTTAGCATCTGTAGCGTTGTATTGCCTAGCATTAACGTTTAATAACAATAGAAATTAAAAGATGTAAGTATGATTGTTGAAAAATATATAGCTAATGACTGTACATTAATATATAAATTTATATATACCGGGTGCCCCATAAATTCGTAAACAGTTCAAAAAATTCATAAAGTTGAAGGAAATGGAATATGGGAATGCGGTTTGAAACAAACTAATGATCACGAAGAGGGACTTTTTTTGCTAGAGAAAAAAATTTTAATTCACATTTTCGTCGATAGATCGCGCTTCACGCATTGAAAACACAAAATTCCGTGGAAACCTAGATTTATGTGCATGCAAGCAAATGTTTACAAGCAGATTACAGCAGTACATGTTCTATGCGTCAGTCAGCAGACGAAGATACCCTTTGCAAGTGAGTTAGAACACCGTTAACTGCAATAAGGTGCACATCCGGATGGACGCAGGACATTTCAGGGAGAATGGCGTCCTTTACCTCCTCTAAAGACGTCGGGCTACTGCGGTACACACTGAACTTAACGTAAACCCACAGCCAAAAATCAACAGGTGTCAAGTCCGGTGAGCGAGGGGGCCATTAATTTGAACAGCAACTGCTGATTGGCTGATTTGTCGTTCTTCACTAAATGTACTAAACAGGAAGTGCTTCACTGGAGATGCGATATGAGGAGGTGCCCCTTCTTGCATGAATGTAACTGTGTGAAGGAGATTCCGTTCCACTAAGTACGGTATCACTTTCTCCTGTAGCATTTCAAGTAGCGTGCTGTAGTCTGTGAGCACGTCTTCCAGCCTGCTTTTGAACAGGGCTTCTTAAAAGAATGACAAACGATAATGGACGCAGTGAAGCTACACCAAACATTCACACGTGGGGAATGTAGGAGCTCCTCAGTGTAGGCATGTGGGTTCGCCTCTGCCCAAATTCCACAGTTATTGGTATGGACTGTCCCGTGTAATGAAAAATGAGCCTCATCTGTCCAGAAGATGTTGAACAGCCATTGTGGATTTCCCGCGATTTTCGCGAAAACCCACCTCGTGAATTCCTCCCGTTTAGTTGTGTCACTCGGAAAAATCTAGTGAAGTGATTGCAACTTGTAGGGGTCCAAGTTTAACACTCCATGAAAGATACGGAATACCGATATCTTCGTAATGCCAGATCCTCGTGTCACTTCTCGTGCGCTACTTACCCCACTCTTAGACTCTTCATTTAGCGTGTCCACTTGAGAACACACAGCGGAGGTGCGGGCCTCTGATAAACGTGTAGCACCGCTGTGAGGACGATCACGCAAACTACCCGATTCTTCGAAACGTCGTACGAGAGAGAGCAGTCTGGCGGGAGTGATTGGACCCTTACCTTTCTTCATTTTTTTCTGTGTCCGAAACCGTCGTAGAGCTTCACCTGTTGATTCGTGGCTGAGGAAAAAGAGCTTCACCAGTAGTGCTTTCTCCACCAACGTTAACATTCCAGTGCGAAAGGTGCATCTGCGCCAGTCATGGGAATCGTGAGATTTCAGGTGTCAGTCGTAGGCCCTGCATATTATAGGACTCAGATTTGCATATTGCATGTGTTTTCAATGCGTGAAGCGCCATTTATTGATATAAATTTGCATAATGCATGTGTTGTCAATGCATGAAGCGCCTTCTGTCGACGAAAATGTGAACTAAACTTTTTTCTGTACCAAAGTAAATACACCTTCATGAGCATTAGTTTCTTGCAAACATCATTCCAATATTCCATCTCCTTCAACTTTTATGAATTTTTGAACTGTTAACGCATTTATCGGACACCCGGTAATTATATATAAATATACAGTGACGGAAAAAAATCCCAACACCAAAAAGGGGTTGTGTTAGATAAACAACAGATGCTAGGCGGTGAGAGTACATCTGTAAGATGACGTCTATGCAAATTTCGCGCTCGGCGCATACGTGTGGCGCTAGTAGCGCCTCGGAACATGCAAAGCAGGTTTGCTGTAAATACGCGCTGTAACGTTCGTGAGCGTTAGTTATCGTTGAGATTCGACGTAGTGTGTTGATGTTAGTCAATAATGCCTTTAAGAAGACGAAGAAGCCATTATCAACAGCTCACAGAGTTTGAACGAGGTCCTGTAATAGGGCTACGAGAAGGTGGATTTTCTTTCCGCAATATTGCAGAACGACTAGGCAGGAATGTAGCCACTGTGCATGATTGTTGGCAGCGGTGGTCAAGGGAAGGTACTTCCTCAAGAAGACAGGGTTCCTGCCGGCCACGTGACACTACTGAGAGAGAAGACCGCCGTGTACGGCGTTTGGCCGTGGCGCATCGTACTGCGTCTGCGGCAGCAATTTGAACTGCAGATGCCACCAAAGTGACACAAAGAACTGTTACAAATCGGTACTCCAAACCACTGCCGTTTGCGACGTCAGTGGTGTCAAGCTAGAGCTCATTGGAGGACGGAGTGGAGATCTGTTGTGTTTTCTCATGAAAGCCGGTTCTGCCTGGGTGCCAGTGATGGCCGTGTGTTGGTTAGAAGGATGCCAGGTGAGCGCCTGCAACCAACCTGTCTGCGGCCGAGACACACTGCACCTACACCTGGAGTTATGGTCTGGGGAACAATTTCCTATGACAGCAGGAGCACTCTCGTGGACCTTGACGGCACAGTTGTACGTCGGTCTGGTGATTCAACCTGTTGTGCTGCCATTCATGAACAGCATTCCTGGGGGTGTTTTCCAACAGGATAACGCTCGCCCGCATACCACTGCTGTAACCCAACATGCTCTACAGAGTGTCGACATGTTGCCGTGGCCTGCTAGATCACCAGATCTTTCTCCAATCGAGCACGTATGGGACATCATTGGACGACAACTCCAGCGTCACCCCCAACCAGCATTAACCGTCCCTGTATTGACTGACCAAGTGCAACAGGCATGGAACTCCATCCCACAAACTGACATCCAGTACCTGTACGACACAATGCATGAACGTTTGCGTGCTTGCATTCAACATTCTGGCGGTTACACTGATTATTAGTGCACCAGCATTTCACATTTAAAATGGCTCTTCTCGCGCTTACATTAAGCTGTGATTTTGAAACCTTAATCGATTAAACATGTTACCTATACAAATGTATTGCCGCCATTTCCTTCCTCTACAACTATTTTTTCTTGGTGTTGGGATTTTTTTCCGTCAATGTATATTGGAGATTATGTTTCAGTCAATTTGACATTTTGGAGATTGTTTTTGCATTCATTTAACACCTGCATGAAACTAGAGCAGAATCGGGTGCCGGGGAGATCTTTCCCTGATGAGTGGCTCCCAGTTTCCAACTTTATGTGTTTACTATCATCATTATAATTTTTATTATTACTGCTGCTTCGAAGTGTATATTTGTGACAATTGGGGTTTTGGTTTATGTCCGTTAGTTGATGAGAGGTTCGGAGGTTTCCTTGTGGAGTATGTCGCTGATTGTGTGTAAAATGTTGCTTATATATATATAATAGAAGGTTCTCAACCTTTTAATTTATATCTCTTCGCTGTTTTTTTTTTCCGCAGCTCAGTTAGGACTATTCCTGAAAGTATAAAAGATCTTTGAGCTGTTCAATTGCAGTTTATAAATGAAGGACAAATTAAATATTGAATATGATATACATTATGTCAATGATGTATTCCAAAGTAAAACAGAATTTTTGATTCTAAAAAATGTGTACAAGTTTTAGAATTAATGACGCAGTAGGCTCGGCGAAATTCCTCGGGAAATATATGAAGTTTTACAATATATATTTACTTCTCATACAAGCGAATAACCGTTTTTTTATCTTACGATCCCGCGGCATAACATAAGCGCTTGAGGATAAGCTTTGTTTAGTAAACAAATTGATTTTGATATATTCAGAGCTGAATTAGTTATGTTAGGTTTGTGAGGAATCAACGGAATTCTGCGTTAGAGTTATATCTTTAAACCCTTTCTTTACATTCTTTAATGTTACTTTCTTTAATTTTGATTTAATATGTAAAATTTAAAATTACAATCTAATATGAATATATATTAGCATATTCTTCGGAAGATAACTTAATTGAGCATCATGATGGGCATCAACTCATGTTTTATAAGTAATTTTGAGTTTGCATACGCATATTTTGCTTTAACAAAGTAAATCCATTGCTAAAACGAAAATTATTTCATAAATATTTAAAAAAATATTTGCTACGCATACAAATGTGAAATGTCCATATGTTGTCAAACCGGTCCATTATCAAAACATGTCTGTATATACTGTATATCGATTTAAGGGAGTTCATGTTCGATGAAGGCAATTACGCTCATTTAATTGATTTTTAAAATAATGTAGTAATTCTGGTTTAAATATGCAGAGAAGAAACTGCTTTCCAATCCTGTTTTTGCATTACTATTCAAAACAAGCCAGAAGGAATATATTTTATAAAATTATCTTTCCCAATATTTTATTGAAAAATAAAATTCTTAGAAAGGAATATTGATCCCTCCGCAATACAATCTAGATATTCGAAAGACAATTAATATGTAGAGTCCTGAAATGCCTCTGATATGTAGATGGCAAAGTCTATATGAAAAGATATACCTAAAATTAAATTAAATTGAATGTTTAATTTCCAGTTCCATTCAATTATTCATATGGTGTGCATTCTTCTTCACGGATTTTTTTTCTTGTTAAAATAACATTAATTAATAACTTGGAATTGTACGCCAATTATATATACTCAAAACAGTGTAACTATACAAATAATCTGAATTTATTGGCGTAGAATGGAAATGAAAATTTCCGTGATTCCGTTCATCCATCAGATGTTTTGTTCAAGAAAGAGTGATCAGCTAACTAGAAACTGTATAACTAAACACTGCAGCCATTTGAACGTGGTGCCCTGACTTAACATTAAATAAATAGATGTGAATGTACTGTATGATTAGATACTCAAATTGCCATGTTTCTACCGGATGTTCCGTACCGAAATTCTTAAATTCCAGTTTTATTTATCTAATCCAATTAACTACAATATAACTTCATTACGACAGATGAATAAAAACATCAAAGCTTAATGAAAAGTAGACATACTGTAAAAATAAGGAGACAATAGGTCTCACATTTTAATAAAATTATATAATTCTTAACACAAATGTAATAGGACTGATGACATGATACTTCCTACGAATAGAGGGTATACGTACAATAAAAATATGTTAAATACTAAGCAAAATCCAAATGTGTGAATACTGTATTTTTAAAACGTTTGTTACTCGTAAACTATATTACAAAACTTTCTCAGATCTGATAAAAATGTCAACAAAATAGTAATAATAATAATATAGTTGTTATTTCGGCAACAC
The DNA here is from genome assembly GCA_039090855.1 of Macrothele yani. NCBI lineage: Eukaryota > Metazoa > Arthropoda > Arachnida > Araneae > Macrothelidae > Macrothele > Macrothele yani. The sequence goes on along the minus strand of CM077033.1, from coordinate 38,873,298 downwards.
CAGTAGTACCAAAAAACTTTCTTTAAAACCTCAAGGAAATGTGATTGTCACAGAGGCTGCTTCACCCAAGGTATTAATTCTACATACCTGTCATGTCACTAGAAAATTCCTGATTTTTTAGGATTCAGATGAATATATCTGCCTTTTTGCTAACCGGATGTGGTCTGGAAGGCTCACTACAAGAAAAATGAATTAATAATAATAATAACCCTGCTAGAATCATATTTTTAATTTCTTTAAAAAAAAAAAGCATTATCTTATGTTTAAGAATTTCAGTGACGGTGGTTTTCGATAAATTTGATTTTTCGTTACCAGTGTAATGAAATACTGTATATTTGCCTTCCTGCTGTTTCTCCGGAACAAATGATACTGTTTTCCATGTTTGTGATTCCATTACTAAAAGAAAATAATTTCTGATAAACGGGGAAAGCGTTTTGAGCTCAGAATGCCACGACCTAGTAATTTCTATATAAGCTCTGATTATTACATCTTTTGGAAAATCTGTAGATAAAACCCGGATCGCTTTTGTTGTTTGTAGTGACAAGTACGTTGAACAGTCGTGTCACGTCGTTCATTCGACAAAAATGGGTGCTTTTAAATAAGTATGAAAGCCATTGGCTGCAAAAAGGGATATCATAACGGTCTCCTCGAGACACGCTACTTTCCTACTATACTGCGCAAATTAATTGCGACAAAGTAAAATATCTTTCTTTTTTCCAAAACTATGCCTTTATATTATTATATGCATTGATATACACTGAAAAATATCTGTATTAGTATGAAGTATGTCGTCCTTTAACAGAAATCACCTCTGGAATTAGTTTTGGCATTGACTCCACAAATTGAGTGCACATATTTTTGACTTCATAATCGTGGAACCACGCTTGTATAGCATTCGTTATCATGCGTTCTTTGGTTGTACAGTTCATTTTACCTAAACGTCTGTTCAAAATATTCCACACGTTTTCAATGGGATTTAAATCTGGTGAATTTCCAGGCCAATCAAGCAAATGAATTTGATTTTCCAGCATAAAATTCTTGACCAATTTTGAATTGTGACATGGGGCCAAGTCATGTTAAAATGTCATGTCAAATGTTTGAAAGAATGGAACAATCCTACGTTGTAATATTTCTACGTACTTTGCTGAATTCATCATACCTTGAACAGGAACTAAGCTTCCAGTGCCCTTTGATGTGAAAAAACCCCACACCATCTGTTTCAGAGGGTGTTTTACAGTTTGTTTGACATGCTCAGGTCTTAAGGATTTACAGTTGCTTTGTCTAACGACATTTGCTTGGTAACCCTGCACAAATAAATGAGTTTCATCACTGAAAATTACCTTTTTCCAGTCGTCAGCAGTCCATGATTTATATTTTTTGGCCCATGCTAAACGATTTATCTTCATTTTCGCATTCAAATATTGTTTTTTCGTTGGTCTTCTTGCCTTCCGGCCAACTCTCAGAAGCCTACGGTGTACAGTTGAATCACTAAAATCACAACTAATGGCCAATATATCTGTTTGATGGTCGGTGCTTGCTTTTTTTGGATTCATTTTACTATTTATGATTAGATATTTTAATTTATTGGTTCATGGAGTTGTTTTTCGTTTTCTTCCACATTTACTTCTCCCTTTTGGAGACGATGATCCTGATGCATTGTATCGCGGAAGCAGTCTTGCTACACTTGATTTGCCTACACCAACTTCAGAAGCGATATATCTCACTGTCATAGAAGTGTGATCCTTCAGAGCAATTATTTTTGCACGCTTCCATGGGGAAATATCCATTTTTCAATACACGAAAGCAACACGTACTCACAGAGAGCAAAATTCCATCTACAGTTACAAGGTGGAAACCGACCTGTATCAATCGAAATAGGCACCATTAGCTGCAATACATTCCTCCCATCGCGATACAAGTGCATTGATGCCAATTGCAAAGAAGTCGGCAATTGTGGACTGCAGAAACTGTTCAAAAGCGTGTTTGACGGGTGCTTCATTGGCGAATCGTTTCCCTGCCAAATTATGGTCCAAATGCTTGAACAAGTGGTAGTCGGTTGGCGAGAAGTCGGGAGAGAGTAAGCTCTGTGCGGAAAAGCCTCATGGCACAGGCCCTGTAATTGTCTGACTGTTGTTCTTTAAACTTGGGTTTCGCATTGTCATGAAGCATTACAACTCCTACTCTGTTGACCGCTTAATGCGTAACTTTTGATGCATTACATCCAGCTAGTTGAGTACTTCTCTGCATTAATGGTTTCGCCAGATTTCATGAATAGTACAGAATACCGGTTGCACACTACCAAACAGTCACCATTATATTCTTCAGATGAAGTTCTGGTTTCGTCATGTGTTTTGGGGCCCCACCGACATCTAGCCATTGTGCAGATCGGCGACAATTATCGTACATTATCCATTTTTCGTCACATGTCCCTTCTCTGTGCAAAAACAGAGTGTTTCTATTCGGGCTAGCAGCGAAATGCAAACCGCCAGTCGACGCTTCATGTTGCTTTCAGTCAGCTAATGGGGAACCCATTTATTGAGCTTCTTGACTTTACCAATGTTTTGCATGATCAGGAAACTGTCGAATAGTGGACGCCTAATTTATCTGCCATGTCCCGTACAGTTTGGCTCAGGTCACTCTCAACTAGGGTTCGCAGTTCGTCGTTGTCGATGGCTGGTGCTGAATGCCCGCACGGTTCATTGGCAAGTTCCATATCACCGGCTCGGAATTTTTTTGAATCATCGCTGCACGATCCGTTTGTTTACTATGTCATCTTCAAATGCTGTATTGATGTTCCCGGCTGCTTCTGCGGCATTGTGGCCCAGTTTGAACTAATACAGAAAAAGCATCCGTAATTGGCCTCCTTCCATGTTCTGGCTACACGATCACACTACAAGCTATCACCAAAATTATTCCGTGCCTACGGGCACGGATATTTAACCTTGCCGATCAAACACACTAGAGCCATCTGCTGGTGTTTGTAGGGCCCGAAATGACGTGATTCCGAAATTCTGTATTTAACCTGCAACAACCTAATACAATCGTAGATACAAAGGATGTAATACAGGCGAAAATATTATTCAAAACGGCGTTAAAAGCATAGTGTAGGATTTTCCACACATTTATATGAACAATATACAAAGATCACTATACCAGATTACCTCTACCTGTTCATTCACACAGACCATCTGTAGAGAATAAAAGTAGGAGTCTTTTAAAGCTCAAGATAAAAGGCAAAGTAACCAAATGCTTCAAATTGGGTTTTTTTTTGTTTCGTTATGAGTAGAAAAAATCTTTCGTGTATTGAAATGTGTTTCAGTTAATTCAGAATTATTGAATAACATGAGCATTATTTACAGAATTTCGTATAAACAGAAACGAAAGCGTATTCTTATCAAATCAGAAAACTTGTACTTAGTCGATTGAATAATGATTCTCGTCCTAAATTGTATACCACAAAGCCAAATATAGCTGTCTGAGCACGAAAGCAACATACCAGATACTAAATGCAATCTGTTATTTATTTGTATTTTGAAAAACAACCCACACGTAATTTAAAAAACCACCATAGTGAGATCTTTCGGAGGTACCATACCTTAATCTTCAGGCCTAACGTGCAGAAATGGAAATGTCCCGAGTATAAATACACTCACAAGCAATACCATCATGCACCAGGCGAGGATAGTACATTGCCAACTGATGGAAGCAATACTTTAGAAGGTAAAATTATAGAAGTCACGAAGCAATATTATAGAAGTGACGTAATAGTTATGAGGTATTCATGAGATACGTCCGAATAATCAGGAAATCAGTTCTTCAGAACTAAACTACAGGGTGAAAGCAGAGAGAACGTTAACTCGTCGTTGCAACAGAAAGCCAAGAAGCGTTAAATGCACCAGCTTTCTCCAAATAATAGAGAGAAAATGTCTGAAACGACTGCACGAATGGAAAATTTATTCCATTCTTGATAAGATTTGCCCTCAGCAACAGTCCGGGCTAAAGCAGTCGAAGAATGGCTTGAACGAATATCATATCTATGTTCTCAGAGTCCGACTTTCAATGTCGTCAAAGTTGAGCCGATGTAGATCTTCTTCACATTCCTTGTTGAGTGAGCAGTCAGAGGAATGAAGTATACACCATGTTTATTAAGGGTATCGAAAGGATCTCGATTACAGCGGATGAGGAAAAGGACATTAGAAGTACGAATACCAAAATCTGGGTCAAATCGTCTGCAGAAGTTTTTCAACACATTTACAACTTGAGGCAGAACGTCAGTAGCTCCAACAAAACGATGAACCGTTTGAACGCGTTGCACAGTGGTAGACTTACATCTGTACAAATCCCGGAAAAGAGTGAAAATAACGTTTGACGAATAACCAAAAGAAACTGTCATATTTCTAATTTGAAAAGTTGAATCCGCTGTAGGTGCCTCGAAGAGGAGTGGGTAAAAAGTAGCTTAACCAGAAACCGAAAAAACAACAATTTTATGATTCCAAGAATGGCTAAAATCATAAGGGAATATGGAAGGGCGTAGGTAGGTTTACGGAAAATAGAAAATTGTAAATCATTTGAACAATTTTTTTGGTACAGCAAGAAATCAAGAAATGCGATGGAACGCTGTTCCTTCAGTTCAATGGTAAATTCAATTGAAGCAAATTGAGAAGACAAGAAATCAGTGAATAACTGTAGTTGTGTAAGTGAATAAGGCCAAAATATGAGAATGCCATCCACGCAACGAACGTACAAAGAAGGTTTTAATGTGTAATTTGAAAGGGCAAGTTCCTCCAACTCCTGCATTAAGAGTTCTGCATGGATAGATAAACGCGGTGGTCGCATAGGAGCACCGTCTAATTGTTGGTAAATCACACCATTAAAACGGAAAAAAGTACTGGAGTCTATTAGCCTTAAGGCTAATAAGAGAGACCTGAATCACAAGAGAGTGTCTTCTCGATAATAGAATGAACGATGGTAAGAGGAACTCTGGCGAACAAGGATACGACATCCAAACAAGTCTGGGTAATTAGATGGCCAGGGAAGTACTTTGAAGTCTTTATTGTGCTTGCTCTTCCAACCATTCTTGGACTGTTCTAGATGTGTGACACGTCGCATTGTCGTTCTGGAAGGTCCCATCCGCACCAGGGAAGACAATCAGCATGTACGAGTGTACGTGGTCTGCAAGCAAGGATTCATAACAAATTCGGTCCATAATGCCATCCACAGGTATGAGTAGACCCTGAGAATGCCCCGAAAACATTCCGCTGACGATAACGCTGCCCCCACCAGCTTGTGTTCTGTCAACAACGGTTGTAGAGTGTTTGTTCTCCGATGTTTCTTCTTTTATACGCAAACGCCCATCAGTTCTATGAAACAGAAAACGTGACTCATCGGAGAAGGCAATCCTTTGCCAATCAGCGGAGGTCCACTTTCGATACTGCCTTGCAAATATAAGACTTTTCTGCCGATGCATATTTGTTAGCATAGGTGCAGTGAACATTCATCTGCATTGGAGCCCATACGCAGTAAGGTACGCTGAACTGTCGTTTTAGACACATTTCCGGCAGCCCCTGGTTCATTCGGCTAGTGAGTTGCTCCACTGTAGCGTCTCGATGGGCCCTCTTGCACCTGCGAAGCCGACGTTCACCTCTCGCATCAATGGCACTTGGTGCTCCACAGTTTCCACATCGCTTATTCGCAATGGTGCCATTTCTCCATTCAAGATACACTTTAACCACAGCAACACGCGAAAGGTTCCAGAAATGAGCTTATACAGAAATACTGCCACCCTCGGCCCGAAAGCCGATAATCATCCCTTCTTGCAAATCTGATAAATCGCTGCTGTTATACATGTCAGCAACGTGTGATATGTTTTCAGATTTCCTACAGCACACCTTATATTCCGTCCAAGCCAACTCCCGACACATGCCTTCTTATCATTGGCCACGCGCTGTTGACGTCAAGAGTAGGAGGTTGTCACAATAACGTGACTCGACTGTACATAACACAGAGTTTTCACACATATGCGAATTTTATATTGCAATTTTATGGGGATATTCCCAATTTGTTGATTTGAAAAAATATTATGCTTAAAATATCGCCAATTGTGCTTACCATTTGATGAATAATTTGTGAATATACATGATACCAGTCCCGCTGCCAGTCTGTGTTAGCATATGCTTTACTTCTAAAAATTTTACCATTTAAGACTGTTAAATGTTGTCCTCGTAACTGATTCTATTCTCTATTAAGATGTGTGAAACTCTTATTCATCTTAAGGAAGAGCAGCATTTTTCGGCAGTTCGCAGACGCATTTCTTTTCGCTGATATTGTCTTGTTTCAAATACTAGCTGAAAAAACTAGAAGCGAATTTTAAGTCTGTGTTCAAGCATTAGAAGTTACTGTGCAGATACCGGTGCCGTCTGTCTGATGTGATTACGAAATACAAGGGATAGGTAGCATTAGAATGTTACCGTATAGAGACGTTTAGTCTGCACTTCCGCAGAATTTTTGAGGGATGATTAAATGCGCTGTGTTGTCAATATATCAATGTTATAAAAATTGTAAATTTCAGTAATAGTCAACGTGTAAATCATGAAACGAACAATTGTCGTCATGCATTGTTTCGTAAAAAGAAATCTTTTAGGCTACAAGATTTCTATCATCGCGCTAACCAAGCACTAGTGAGCCTTATCAATTTAAGTGGAATTAGTCTCCACGAATCAAACACACATAGCATATACTTCGTGAGTCCCTTGCAAAAGCATGACTTGTGCGTGTGTTAAATATAATAAGGAAAGGGTTAGCCTAGAATATACAACACCATCTTTATGAAATAAATACGGGATTACACCACATAATACAAATTTTGAAGATGGCAATCCGATTTTTGGGGTAAATGTGGCAAGGATGATAAGTCAGATAATATCCGAAAACTTGAAAATTTCATCGTTCTGAAGCGGGATTCGAACCCGCGTCTCCCAGATAGCGCCAGGGTGTGCTAACATCCAGATTCGCTAAACATGAATGCCGGTTGATTTCGACTGGAGAATCCAATGATGCTTGTATTCAAATTGAGCGGAAACTTTAGACTCGGTCGTTCTGGGTGGTGTAGTGGTTAGCATACCCGGGCGCAATGTGGGAGACGTGAGTTCGAGTCCCGCTCCAGGACGATGAAAATTTCAAGTTTTCGGATATTATCTGACTTACCATCCTTGTCACATTTACACCAAAAATCGGATTGCCATCTTCAAAATTTGTAAAACCATTTTGTTTCACTTTTGTCATCACTGTTTATCTCCCAAACGCTCCGATATTCTGTTCCAGGATTAAAGTAACTCTATTTCTTAAAAATTAAGTTGTGTTAGATATTTATACGCATCTCTCTGAATAATATAACGTGTTTTAAATCAGTAGACAGAAAATAATAGACTTTGTTAACTTTGAGTGGAAAATAAAATAACTTAGTATAAATCACTGTCTGTTCGGTTGCTGTTTAAAATTTCTCTGAAACATTATCCTTACACTGCAGTTAATATTACTGTGTTTTGTTTAATTCTAACTGGTGTGGAAGAAATTAGAACGTCGTATATTATGGACAGCAGATCAATTCCTATGTAATGGCCACACACAAGCCTGCTCTTTTAAGCTTTTGTATACTAACAGTAGAACACAACTCCACGGGAATCACTCATCCATTTCAGGCGTTTGCAATTCATGTATGTACATTTTCTCTAAATTCCGTCCGTCTGTTTCCAACAGCCTCTCCGCAATCCTGTCTTTCACCCTGACATTTTCTGTTTTCTGAAGAAAAAGATCTTATCTACTAATTATTGAAATATGTGGTACTCCTGTTTGAAGTCAATACCTAGGGAAGATCTCACTTTCATTTAAAAAGTGACGTACTTCAGTTTCTCCCAAAAAAGGACTTCCATTTTTACACATATACAGTATCTTTAGATATATGAACAGAAGTGGTTTGCTGCAATTGTAGTACCTATACCTTTTTTAACAGTTTCCAAAGTATATGGATGGAAATACATTGAATCCATATTAAGGGTTAATTCCTCCTTATATCGAAGAATATTTGAAAACATGTATAAGTGTTATTGGTGTAATATGTGTAACATACGAGTATCTACGGGATACGAAACGGATTTCAGCTTCTACTTTTTTGAACGACAGACGTTCTATTGTTCAGTAAAATCTTCATTTAAGACGTTATACTTCAGTTTCTCTAAATAAGGGGCATCTGTATGCGTACACATAAATCTTCATATATAGGAACGGAAGTGTTTCGCTGCAATTGTAATACATATACATTTTTTAACGGTTTTCAAATATATGAAGGGGAATACATTGTTTTCTAATAATAACATTCCATTCTTCAAGTACAATATAAACCCTTGCTGTCAGTGAAACCGGAACATTTACTATTTATCATTCCAGAGAGCAGAGAGCAGAATTTAGAATCGCACAGACCAAATGTTTGCTTTGGCAATTTGATATTTTTGCATATTAGACAACATCTTTTTTTTTATTTGAAAATAGGATATTTGCAATGCCTAAAGCTGAAAAAAAAAATAAAGCAAAGAGAATTTCGTGACCGGGCATAAAACTTTTACCAATATATTTATTGACGAAAATTCAAATTTATGCTTTTTTTGTTTTAAATTAGAAAGATATTTCATTTTTCTTTATTCACACACACTCATACACACACACATACTTGCGCGTGTGTGTTTCTGATGGAACGTACCACAGAAATGGGAATACAAACAATTTAAAAATCCACATATCAGTAAACATCTTGAAAAAAAAAAATATATTTCGCGTTTACATTTTACTTGAGTATACAATTTTATTATCAATACCTTAAGAAATATAGTTTAACGTCGAAATGAGAGCTACCTACGTTTTAGGATGCTTTGATTGCTGACAATGCTGTGCAGACAAAGAAATAAAATGTATACTTATCTGACTTACTGCGTAACTGATCATATACTGACTAATGAATTCGAATCATGTAACACATACACACACACACTGTTATGTGTCAGTTTTGCTTTCCTTTAGTCAATTTAGTTGACATGCAAATTCTGTTTATGGTCACGTTGCTGATCTGCATGCTATTTCACACATGCAGATCAGCAACGTGACCATAAACAGAATTTGCATGTCAACTAAATTGACTAAAGGAAAGCAAAACTGACACATAACAGTGTGTGTGTGTATGTGTTACATGATTCGAATTCATTAGTCGTAGAATGTGGAATCTCTGAGTTTATTAGCAGGTCACTTTGAAGACTGAATGCACCAGTTAAATACCAGCAACGTTCTTATCAATGATCACTTAGAGCTTCTCAGCTCTTTTAAAAAAATAAAATGAAGATTTAAACTTTATTTCTTGAGTTACCTACATATAGGTATATGATTATTTATTTGTTAACAAAAAACTGCAAAGAACTTTAGAAAATCCCAGATCAAATCCGCAGCCAGATGGTATAGATGCTAACCAGCACTTCTTTTGCTACAAATACAATTAAGAATCCTGTATCTTTTATGTATTTACAGGTACCCAATATTTTACTTCGCAATCATTCCAAGATACATTCCTCATTCTGGTGTTCTGTTGTGGATGGCATCGGAAGTTTGGCTTATGTTTCATCACGCCTGCAAAAAATGTTCTGCTACATTAGGGAAAAATATTATCTATAGATATCGTACTGTTATAAAGGTTATATCTTAGTCCCTTTTCGGAAATCGAAATTACTAGTATTTAAAGTGAATGCTGAAGGAGTTAATCAACATATTTATTCGGCAAGCACAATGAATAAAAAAATATCTTCCTGATCCACTTATGTATCCGTTTCAGTAGTGTCCTGACAGATACAGCTTGGAAATCTACCGGGAAATGCAGCGAAGTCTCGCGGCGAAGATTACCGTCAGAGCAGGCAGATATCTTTGCTGACGACCGTGCGATATTGGACCTCTAAGGGGACCGTCTGCAAATTGTGGTCGTAACAGTAACCAAGAAAACACAGCAAGGATTGTACCCATTTTTCTCTTTTAAACATAGACAAAATAGTTTTAATACAGTAATACCAAAACATGCGTGTACCATCAAAAGAGTGCATGTCTTATGATGCAGACCTGAAGTTTAAAAGCAGCTTTACTTATTTTGTCTAGTTGCCTTACTGTTCCACCTGCTGTCATGGTAGTACCATTTATAGCGTTTTTGGTATTAGCTCCGTGTCTAACCCTACAAGAATTCCAGGTTGCATCTTTTCTTAAGCTTTAAAAAATTGGTATTACCTTTCTGTATCTCCATTCGTTCTGTATATAGCACTAGCGTTTTATATCATCTAGTTGCCTCACCGTTTTATATGCTGTCAGGGTAATAACATTTATAACATTTTTGGTATTAGCTCAGGGTCCACCTAGACAAAGTATATCAGATAGCACTTGTCCTAAGTGTTGAAACGAATCGTATGACGTTTTTGTACCTTCATTATTTCTGTAGATAGCCTTTTGTGTCATTTCATTTCCCTAATTGTTTTTTAACATTTGGATTCTTACTCGTTTTCCCGCTGTACAACTGCTGGGAACAATTTGTGCCATATAATACGGGTTACAGATACAAATTGAGGCAACCTGTTCCGAACAGTTGAGCTGCCGGAAAACGAGTGAAAACCCAAATGAGGAAAACAAGGGGCCAGTGTATACATATAAATCGATACCAAGGGCTATCTCCTGAAATAAAGGAGATACAGAAAAGTAATATGAGTTGTTGTTTTAAAGCCTTGGAGAAGTGCTATCCGAAGTAGGGGGTGGATCATCAGCAGGTAACAAAACTTTATTAAATGTTATTACCCTGACAGCAGGTGAAACGGCAAGACAACTAAAGAAAATAAAAAGCTTAAGTTATCTTCCGGACTAATGGAGACACAGGAACGTCATACCCCTTGTTTTAAAGCTTAGGCTATCAGAAGTACTCCGTCGAGGTGGATCCTGGACTAATACTAAAAACGTTATTACATATTATCTATCAGCTTGACAGCAGATAAAGCAGTGCGATATGTAGTGAAAATAAAGCTGCTGCTTAAATTAAAGTTTTTATAAAATATTATTAGCACTTGGAAGTTCCTAATACGTAAAATTTAGCCAAGTACCAGTTCAAGCAGCAGTGGCCATTTTATGAATTTGCATAATATCCATTTTTCTAAATTGCATAAATAAATGCATGTGTGTGCTTGCAAACGCAATTTGTAGACCGGTCCCTTACGAGTTCTTGAGTCGACGGTTTTCAGAGAATGAAGCTGCAGGCTGTTCCCGTTATCTACATCATAAGATTTCCCTGCATCTCCCAGCGGATATTCTGTATTAGGACATCACCGAAATATTAGATATTAAGGTGTAGTATTTAAAATAAATTTTCCCGAGAGAACAAAATGAGAGATCTTCTAAGACCACATTTCATAATGTCATCTTTTGTTTTAATTTTTCTGCGTAACCATATGTACATATTATCAGAAAGTAAATATAGGATACAGACAGGAATCGGGAACATTATGTTAGGGCGTTCGGAAAATAATGTCTGATTTTCTGAAGGGCCGCATTTAACTCTCCCACAATGTTCACAGACCAACCAGTTCGCAGCGCTATTTGCACGACATGGAGAGCAACTCAGACGTCACATAATCGGTTGAGCTGAAGTCTTTGATACTTGTGTGGGAGTGGTCTGTACAACATGTTAGAAAGGAGTGAGTCGCGGTCGATTCTGTTTCATAAGTTTAATTTTGGTTGTGATGCGGCCGAAACCTATTGTAATGTCGTCGATGCACGGGGCGAAGAGGCTGCATCTAAACAAACTATTCGTTGGTGGTTTGAAAAGCTTCGTTCTTGTGACACGAGCCTGGAAGTTGAGGATGGCCGTGGACGATATTCGGGCATTGATAACGACGCTCTTAAGGCAAATGTGGAGGCAAAAACTCGTGTTACAGTCAGGGAGCATGCCAAACGGTACAACGTGTAGGGGTCAAACATTTCCGAACATCTCCGCCGAATTGGTGAGGTGAAGAATCTCGATACGTGGGTCCAACAAGAACTGAAGGAGAATCAGAAACAACACCGGTTTGAGATGAGCACTAACATTCTGCTTCGCAACCAAAAGAGCCTCTACTTGGTCGCATTGCAACATGTGATGAAAATTGGATGCTATACGACAGTTGTGATTCATCTGGGCAATGGATGAGTGAACTATGGTTAATCACGGAAACAACACCTTAATGAAGGCTGATGTCGAAGGAGGTTTGTTGATAGTTGGTGTCCCGTATTACGGGTTGTTGAATGCTGGTGAAATTATAACCTCAGTCACACGCTGTTAAGAAATTGACCGAATGCAACAAACGTTGTCTTCGGAACAGCCGCTTTTGGTAATCATCAAGGTTTCTGTCCTGCTCTGCGATAAGACAAGGACACACTTGTCACAAATGATGAAACAGAAACTACACAAACTCCGACATCGAGCCTACTCCTCTGCCTTGACCCATACGGATTTCCACCTGCTTATGCATTTTAACAATCAGATCAATTACAGGACCTCTAGAAATTGAGAGGAGGCCGACATTGTATGGCAGGATTTTTTTTTTTTTGCATCCAAGGAGCCAGATTATGCCGGACGGATGTTGAAAGACTTGCTACTCGCTAGCAAAGATGCGTAGCTGCTGAAGGGGCCGATTTCGAATAAAACAAGGTTGCATGCTATGAGGAATGTATCTTTCATTTTTACTCTCCAAATTGGTCATTATTTTCCGAACGACCTTAATGTTACATTTCATCTAATTTATTTGTATTCACAAATTAGGAAATATGTAACTTTGGAACTTCTTTTTCTTATGAAGGAATTCTTTGTGTTTTCCAATGTTCATGAATATCGTACTAAAATTTGAGCATGCGTATTGAATATGTGCTAAAATTATTATGTCACTCGCCAAAATCAATTTCAGCTTGCAGTATAATCAAGAAAATAATGTACATATAAAATTTTTTTGCAATTGTCTTTCTGTGTGTCCGTTATTGGTCCAATACTTTTAAGGATGTTTTCACCACCTTGTTTCTAACGAACCACTGGTTCAGTAGCCGTTTTGTATTATTATATTTTTCAACAACACCTTCACTTGCAGAAGTTTATATTTACTTGGAGAAGTTTCTTATTATCATGAATTTAGTTATCTAGCAGCGCCTAACCCCTTCCCTCAATCACACTTCACTAATTTTCGCTCTTCATCCGGCCTGTGCTCACTACCTGACAGCTAGGTACATGTGAACCGCTTATTTAGCGTTAAGGTCACTTTCCGATGCCTACCTGTAGGAGATTACAATTTCCTGTTCTTGACCCCTTGGCGTGTTTTCTTTCAACTCTTTCTTCGCCCGTTTTGCCATCTCCTGTCCTGTGAAGAAAATTTCTCTGTTCCCTTCCTTTTAAGTGTAGTCTGGAGTGAATTCGTCGAACGACAATTAGGTGACGATGGACAACTAAAACTACTCATTCCACTCTTTAAAAGCCTGACCATAGGCATAGTGGTAGATGACTAACCCTAAATATCGACTGTCATTCTTGTTGTTGTTAAGTATTTACACGGAAAAATGTAGTCAATTTAATGGTTGAAAATCGTACCTTGCGGCACTTGAAACTAAACATTTGTGCACATCTGAACAATTCAGCAGGTAGCTCATAGATGGGAGCAGCTACGTAATGATATAGTAAATATTTTTATACAAATTAAATATCCACACATTTATAGAATAAGATATGTTATTATTTTTGACCTCTCTTTTGTTAGAGCATTAATGAAAAGATAAATCAATACTGTATATTTGCTACATAAGGTTACTGAAATCAGAATTGTCCTATATCAATTTTATATCAGTAGTGAAATTAATAGAATAAACATGTTCTGGAATTTCTGCAAAAATACTTACTCTACTTTATGGGAATTCTTGAAGCTTTTTAATTAATACTCTTTAATTTTCAATACTATTCCAATACTCTTTCTCTAATACTACATAGTTTATATTTTGTGAACCCGGTGTATCTGGTGTAAGAAAAACGTTTGCAATTGATTACGTCCCATCGCCATTCATAACGATGTACTCATTGTGCCTTTTAAAAATGCACAGCTTGTTTGTTTGCAAACACAAATTCACGGGGATATTTTTTGACATTCTCCTTTGCAAAAACTGATTTTTAAAACTGTTTCTTTCACGAATAGATTAGAAAGTCAAATCTATTTTACTAGAGAATTGATTGTCAATACGTTTCTTTAGCTTTTCTGTTCGTTGGAACAAGAATCCACACAAAGCCATGATAATATTGTGTTTCATATCATTGCAGATTCGTTTAAATTTTATTGCTCCAACGTTTAATGAAAGGATATTTAACTAAAAATAACTTGTAGCCATTTTCTATGGAAACAAATTTTCTTTTTTAGTTGATCGCTAACGAGAAATGAATTACCATTATGTGAATGTTTCGCAGTCATAAAAGTATCATCAACAAAATGGCAGCCTTAACATGCGTGAGAGACAATTAATGAGACGCAAGAGTTTTATTGAAATCTTTTGATCCTCACACCTGAAAGAGACCGAACGCGCGGTAACCCCAACGTATGTTAAAACACCATTAATAAAACCCGAGAATAGTATTAGAATTTTTTTATCCTCCATCTGAAAGTGATAAGAAGAGTTTGGACACCATTATTTTTAAATATCAGTACAATTTAAAAACAGTGTAATGACTTTAATAAAATTATTTTTAAGAAGAAATTACTGGAGATCGTTGAGTCAAAAGAGTGATTGATACAATCCTAATACACGTCACGTTCCATGCAGATATTAAGGTTAAATAGAGTGTGCCTCTTTTGCATGCTCGACAATCGCACACAGGGAATTTAAACAACTTTAGATAGGAAAATGGGAAATATATTCACAAACATGTACTCAGCTTCTGTCTAATAAACAGAGTCCCATGAGGAAAGGATTTTGTTGCATGCAATAATTATGGAATATCACTTAATAAGTAAAATGAATAATAAACAAATGTATATCACAACATTTGGCCAGACATTGTTGTCACGCGCAGAAGTTGTCTCTCCTAAGGTTCATTAAACTTCGAAAAGAAATTAATAAAAAATATATTTTCAAACATGTACTCAGTTTGAGTCAAATAAATAGAGTCCCATGAGGAAAGGATTTAGTTGCATGCAATAATTATGGAATATCACTTAATAAGTAAAAGGAATAATAAACAAATGTTTATCACAACATTTGGCCAGACATTGTTGTCACGCGCAGAAGTTGTCTCTCCTAAGGTTCAGCAATAATTTAATTCATTGTTTAAGAAACGTTTAATTTACCGGGAAAACCTCATTGCCCTGTGGACAAATAATATAGTGAATTACATTATTTTTTTCGAGTGCTCAATGTGTGTCTCTTTCAGCAAGATATTTCAATTTGTGAGATCAGGCAACAATCTTCAATGTACCTTTGTTGCACCGTGTCGATGTTGAGTATGTCTGTAAACATTAAAATAACAACTATCGAATAAGAAAGCATATTTAAAAACTATGTTTAAAGAAACTTATGTTTATTTTCGAAAGAAGATCAAATCCGATAGTAAATAAATGAGCAATTATGCTTTCTTTTAAGAAATCAATCCATTCAAAACAGATACCGTTTTTTCGTGCTCTGTTATTACAAAAATAACTTTTCGCCAACTAAATACCGCAAAGAAAATAACGCATGCAAACATTTCAAATTAATGAATGGACTCTTGTTTTTCTGCAACAATTATATTTCAGTTTCCTTATATAAGTTAAAATATTTTCCACGAGCCAAATGCTTTCTTTTCTTATTTGTAACATTTTTGATTTTTAGGATTTATACGCATAATGTTTCCCTATAATTTCTGTATGTTCCATTTGTCAAATACAAATCCAGAGTTGGCATTAGCAGTCTTTGGTACTGGAAATATGAAATCGTTTTATGAATCTTTTTAAAATTTTGAAAATGAAGAAAATATTCAGTGAAATTACGAGGTACTAAAAATATTCTTGGTAAATCTGTACCATATTGTTAGAGCGATGATGAAGGAATTTTTTTAAATTTCAGTTATTGTCACTCATCCCGAACAGCGCACGTGACATATAGAGCACTGGTTAATCGAAATAATGTTTGACAAATAAGAGAAAGAATTGTTCTAGGAAAACCTGCTGTTAAAGTGTGTAAAAAACCCACAGGAATAAAGTTTCTTCTAAAGAGAGAGACAGAGAGATGTATGAATTGAAATTCAACACGAAGGATCATATTGCCGAAGAATAAACGGATAAAGGGGAATATCCATTTAGGTGACATCATGTTTTCATATTTATGAAACAATTAAAGAAACTCGCAGTGATACCGACTGAGAAACAATCAAAAGTAAATGGGCGTTTCCACTGCGCATTCTTAATGGCATTCACGCCGAGGACTAGAATAATAATAATAAAATATTTTCCTAAAATGAAAAGACAAAGAAAAGCACTTAAATAATAAAGCTCACTGAGTATTAATAACCTGATCATGGAAATGCTGTGCACCAGTGACATTGCCGTTCTTATTAGTTGCTGTTTTTAAAAGTATTGAAAGTATGCAAACATTTCAAAACATGGAAAAAGAAAGAAGAAAATAAGAAATGTAAAAAATATTTTTGTAGAAGGCGATATGAAAACCTAAGAAATACTTCAAAATCTGTTTGACGCAACAAACGACAGCGTTGTAAACTAAGCAAAATATATGGAAATGACCTACCATGATAAAGGTAAGAAATATGTTTTGAAATGACATGATCTACTTTTAAGATGGTCTTTGCCTAATGTTTTATTTCTTCGCAATATCGAATTCCTACAAACTTGCGATTGTCCAAGGAATTTGTCATTATTGCTGAGATTTTCTTGGATACGAAATGAGTAGCCTTCCGCATCCAAAAAATTCTCTCAAAATATATATATACACTGGTGTGCAAAAATTAAGGACGAAGAGGAGAAATTAGCATAACAGCGGAACGAGCAGGCAGAACGGACCGAAAGACCACCCGGGATATAGACTAGGGTCCGGTACGATAGAGCATGCGCATATATGCAGCATGACGTAGGGAGGGGAGTGTCGGGAGGGTATAAAACACACGAGCGTGTGCGCTCAGCAATTCGGTGAAAGGTATTGCACGGTGTACATCGGTTTAAACGACGTCGAGTTGCTGCCACCGTGTGATATGGCCAACAGGCAATCCAGTAGATGACATCTGGATGACTTTACCCAAGGTCGTGTCATTGGGAAGTTGGAAGAAGGTCGAAGTGTGACTAGTGTGGCCAAACAGTCCGGTATCGCTCACATCATGGTTTCACGAGATTGGAGAGCATTTCAAACAACAGGAACAGCTGTCCGAGAGTTTAGCAGTATTCGTCCACGGGCAACCACGGCGGCAGACGACCGGTATATTGTCCTACAGGCGAGAAGAGACAGACGGCAGACAGCGAGAGAAATCGCAAGGCACGGGCAACAGACAACTGGACGTCCGTTAACGCAATTTACCTTAGCAAGGATGCTGAACAAAGGTGGTCTATTTGCACGACAACCAGTACGGTGTGTGCTAATAACGCCTGCTCAGCGGCGACGGCGGTTTCTGTTGTGCCAGGAACACAAGAACTGGACACATCAGCAATGGGGTCGAGTTATCTTTACGGATAAGAGCCGATTTAGTCTGACGTGCGATTCTGGAGGTACGCATATCTGGAGGGAGCAGGGAACACGCAATCACACCTCTAACATCATCGAAAGGGACCGGTTTGGAGGTGGCGGAGTTCCCGTTGGGGCGGTATAATGCTTGGTAGCCGTACTGACCTCCACATCTTCTAAGAAGGTTTAGTCACTGGTGTCCGCTATTGTACCGAGGCTCTCCTGCCTCACGTGCGTCTGTTTAGAGGTGCTGTGGGTCCTGAGTTCCTCTTCATAGACGACAACGCTACACCTCATCGCACAGTGGCTTTCGCAGAGCTGTTGGAGAGTGAAGATATTCAACGCATGGATTGACCCGCAAGGTCACCTGATCTAAATCCAATCGCATATGTGTGGGACCTAGTCGGGAGACGCTTGGCAGCACGTCACCAGCCGCCAGCAACGTATCCGCATTTGCGATTAGCGCTACAAGAGGAATGGGCCGCTATTCCTCAAGAGCTCCTTGACAAACTCGTCCTCAGCACGGACAGACGTTGTAAATCCTGCAACGCAGTCAGGGGTGATCATATCTCCTAATAAAAACTGGATTTTTCTTGGCAGCCGCCTGTCATATGAACGTTTCTGTCTTCTGTCCAGAGTTGCTCGAAGCTACCTTTTCAATAAAGTGCCTTTGTATCTTTTGGATTCCTTTTTTTTTACGGTTTTGCTCACTTGTCACATATTATATCATCTTGGGGATATTGTGGTATGATTTCTGTCGATGGGGAGCACTTGTGCACGACGTTACATTCGAAAACCATCTCGTCCTTAATTTTTGCACGCCAGTTTATATATAAAGCGATAGACATCCTTGCTAGCTGTCAGACCTGTTTTCGTCATGAAAATAACAAGTAATAACGATTTTAGCGATTTTCAACGCGGTGTCATAGTTGACGCTCGTGAGATGGGCCATAGTATTTCGGAGGTAGAAACGAAGTTTGGATTTTCACGGACGACTATTGCAAGGGTGTACCGTGACTACAAGAATTCCGGCAAAACCTCCAACCTACGACAACAGTGTGGCCGTAAAAAGGCATTCGGTGAACTTGACCATCGTCGGCTGTCAAGAATAGTCTCGCGCTACAGGCGTACAACACTTTCGCAGGTATCATCGGAATTCAATGCTGGAGCCTCAACATGCATCAGCGTCCGTACTGTGCAAAGTACCCTGCACGATATGGGCTTTGGGAGCCGACGCACAACTCGAGTCCACTGGATGTTAGCACGATACACGGCTATGAGCTTCAGCTTGGGAACGGCAACACCGCCACTGGGCACTTGATGACTGTAAACAAGAAGCCTGGTCTGACATGTCGTGTTTGTAACTGTATCGGGCCGATGGAAAGATTCGTGTGTGGCGCAAATTCCATAATGCCATGGATCCCGCCTGTCAACAGGGAATTGTACCGGCTGGTGGGAGGTCCCTAATGGTATAGTGTGTGTTTAGCTGGACTTCACTGGAACCCCTGGTACGTCTACAAACGTCTCTGATTGGCCAACGCTATGTGCGCATCCTTTATAGCGAGGTACACTTGTTCATGTCCTGCATTCATGCTGATTGGTTGGGCCTGTTTCAACAGGACAATACACCTCCACACAAGTGTCGAGACGCCACATTATGGTTGGAAGAGCATTCATCTGAGTTTGGGGTTTTTGCCATTTCCACCCAAGTCCCCAGATCTGAACGTGATAGAGCACATTTGGGGTGCCATGCAACGCGCTATCGGACACAGAATTCCGACACCTCAGAGTACACCCGAATTGTGGAATACTCTGCAGAAATTATGGTGCGCGTTGACTGCAGCATATTTCCAGAAGCTAGTGGAGATCATGCTCCGTCGTATTGCTGCAGTCCTGCGCTCCCGTGAGTGACCTACCAAGTGTTTTACTTATGTACCAGTTTTTCTGGCACTTCAGTGTATGTATATATATATATATTATTTCTGAATGATTTAGTTGGATACCAAAGGAGTCTCACGTTTTCGGTTTTCCAAACATATCTTTTAGCTAGAAAAATAGACGGAATACATAAAAACCCAAAGAAATTATCTACATTTCAAAGTTCACTAAATTTCCTGTTATTTTCGTATTCTATTGAATGTCATTTATTTTTTTATAATTTTAGATACTTCTGCACAGTTCTCAGTACTAGTGAAGGCAAAAACAATCGAAATGCTGATATTTTGAAGTTGTCAGCTTTCATTGAGCATTTTTAACCTCCTTACACCGCTCTATAGCAGTAACTGCAGCGAATATACGCTTAGTTGCTGTCTAATATGTGATGTCTAATATAGAATTCATGGATTCGGATAGCTTTATGTCTTTATAATTTAACACACTTCACCACAACACGCAGTTTCAATGATGGGAAAAATACAGAGCATCATAATTTAATGTTGTCAGCCACTTACTGTGATATCAGACATGTGGATCTAAGGAAATTTTAGTTGTTTTTCGATTATTAGCTTCTTCCTAGTGCAGTAACTGCAGGGAATTTACGCTTATGTGCCGTCTAACGTGTTATGTCTACCAAAGAAATATTTCAGAAGGAAAGTTGCTAAATCATTGAATTTTCCATTTAGGATGTCCCACTGTTTTGGAATAAGAAGAATGCAGAATTAATTTCGCTAACAGCTAACAAACGCATTTTGAAATTTTATTATAAAATAATTCCTCGCATTAGTGATGAAACACGCATTTTTCTTGAGGATAAGTTTATATATAAACTTTATTTATATTCATTTATTTTAAAATATAAACACCTCAACAGGCATCTTGTGATTTTCAATTGTACACAGTCGAATCACATTATTGAGACCACCTCCTACTTTTGACGTCAACAGCGCGTAGCCAATGATAAAAGGCAAGTGTAGTGAGCTGGCTTAGAGGGCATATGAAGTGTGATGCAGACATTCTGAAAACATATCACTCGTTGCTGTCATGGATCAAAGAAATGTTTCGTCAGATTTGCAAAGAAGGATGATTATCGGCTTTCGGGACAAGGGTGGCAGTATTTCTGAAAGAGCGCAGCTTGTGAACTGTTCGCGTGCTGCTGTGGTTAAAGTGTATCGTGATTGAAGAAATGCCACCATAGCGAATAAGCGACGTGTAAATGGCGGAGCACCATGTGCCATTGATGTGAGAGTTGAGCATTGGCATCGAAGGTGTGCTAGTGCCGATTGACACGCTACAGTAGAGCAACTCACTGGCCGAATGAACCAGATGGCTACCAGAAATGTGTCTAAAACGACAGTTCAGCAAGCCTTTGCTGTGTATGGAGTTCCGATGAAGACGGATGGCCACTGCACCTATGCTGACGAAGATGCATTTGCAGAAAAATCTTACATTTGCACAGCTGTACCGGAAATTGACATCCGCTGATCGGCAAAGTATTTTCTTCTCAAATGAATCACGTTTTCTGCTTCATCGAACGGATGGACGTTGCCGTATATGGCGAGAAACATCTGCGAACAAACACTCTTCAATCGCTGCCGGCAGAACACAAGCTGGTGAAGGCAGCTTTATGGTCTCTGGAATGTTTCCTGGAATTCTCTGGGTGAACTTCTACCTGTGGAAGGCACAATTGACCGAATTTGTTGGGAATCCATCGTTGCAGACCACGAACACCGTCCTCCCTGGAGAGGATGAGATTCTCCAGGACGACAATGCGACGTATCACACAGCTAGAAATGTCCGATAGTGGTTAGTAGATTACTATGCAGACTTCAAAGTTCTTCCCTGGACCCTTCATTCCCCTGATTTAACCCTTATTGAGCGTCTGTGGGAAGACTTTGATCGTGTTGTTCGGTCTGTGGATCCTCCCGCACGCACCCTCCAGCAGCTGTCAGATGCACTGCAAGTCAGTATGGCTCCACATACCTGTGAACACCTTCCAGCACCTTACAGAGTAATTCCTAGATGCCAGGCAGTCTAGCTGCTGTCCGCGCTACACACTGCGATTACTCTGGATTCTAGCTGGTGGTCACAATAATGTGACTCGACTGTGTATAATGGAATCATTAATGCGATTGAAAACAACCAGTTTATTCAAGACCCTATACTTGCAAATAAAATCAATGTCTCGCTGTTATTCTAATTTTCTTCTATTGTTCCCGAATTCTCAAGTAATTTAAACAATGAAGCAACAAAATCTCTGTCTTAAAGAAAAGGTAATTATTTCTGTTGCAGCACGAAATGGTGTGCAACTGTTTGTTGCAATCATTATGTCTATTTTCTTCTTTGAATAATTTTAATTCAAGAATCTGATCGACCCTCTAAAAATTAGGGAACAGCGATGACTAAATTGTTCTCTAGTCATCTTCGTCTTTAACAACTGAAGATGCCATTGATGTCATTTCTACAGATAAGATACCGATTTAATAAATGATAATAACAATAATACTTACTTCATTGATAATATCTGAAAAATATTGAAGGAAAAAGTGTAAACAACTTGACGGGCTTGGCTGAAAGTGGGTTCCATCAAGAAGCAAACGGAAAATGTAATTTTTGTTGCAAAAGAACAGGTGATTGCAAACAAGTGCTATGAAGGTTAAAATCCTGATAATCAGAGAAACTCTAAAGTGACGACGTTGTGAAGAAAAGGATAAATCTGTGTCTCATCTTTTATTTGAATGTAGAAAAATTACAGAGACAGATTACAAAGCTGGACACAATATGTTTGCAAAATTGATCCACTGATCATTATGCAGAAAGCAGAATTTGCAAGGTTTCGAAGAGCGAATGGGAATGATAGGTTTAGAAAGTCTTAGAAAATGATTAAGTCAAGATCTTGTGGGACTTTCCAATCAAATCGATGGGCACCTAGAACATAATATCATAAACATAACAGTCACAGGGAATCGAAAAGTCTGCATAATTCAAACTGCAATTCCTGCAGATGCCAGACTTGATGAGGAAGAACTGAAAAGAATGATAAAATATAGACATGTGCATAGAAGTTACACGATTATAGAGTAAACACGCAGAATTAATCAATTCTGTCATCGGGGTTCTTGGAGCAATTTAAAAAAAAAAAATATGTATCATTTCGGAGAATTGCAGCTCTCTGATATTTCACTCATATAACTGCTAAAAGCCGTTTTACTTGGAATATCATGTATAATACGGCGGTTCTTGGCTGATACCTAGGTCTCTGGAGGAAACACGTATCAGTTCAACAACATCAGGTAATGATAATTTTGTTGTTTATTTTTGTCAATTCCTATCTGTGTTTCGTATATTTCTATAAAAAATTAATGATAATAAAAAAATAACACTAATCCGAGAAAAATTCTATATAGCTGTTACGTTTACCAGTTTCGGAGATTAAATAAATAGTACAGTACTATACTTGGTAAAAACAAATATTCCAGCAATATTTAAAATAATTTTCATTGGTAATCCCAGGAGTGTACATTTATCCGGAGCTACTGGCGAGATTCAAAGAGAAAACAAAGGTTTACTGCTCACACATAAACTTACCTGAAACAATAAAATAATGGACGAAGGCCATATCCGTATTTACAAGAGAAAATTTGAAAAAGCGGAGAATATTTCTTGACGCGTGGGTCAAATGCGCTATGGAGGGCTATCATTTCATTAGTTTTGGTTATTTTTAGTCATTTGCCTATTCGATGTCTAGGTACTTGTACATGTATAAGGTGTTTCATCAGAATCAAACGCTTTTCCCGAGATGCTTCGTTGATTTTTTTCAGGCTAAGAGTGTATTTCAAACTATTTCATCTTAATAAGCACACTGCTTGAATTTTGCGTAATACGCAGGTTATTGCAGTTATCCAAAAACCGTTTGGAAAGCTGTTTTATTAAGCCACTGTCCGGATACAGTAAATCTGTAGTTTTGTAAATATACGTTAACTGGGTTTCAACGTACTACGTAAATTTTGCAATATCATTTGCAATCGGGTTTGTTTACGTTCTGGACCGTGGTTCTCCTGGACATTACACAACAGTTTATGTCTTTCTGTCAGTTATACCCCTTTCCCTGCCTCTATTGTCCTGCAACGTTAGGGTCCACTACTGTGAATAAAAACTGACTAGCACATATCATATTTCTGCTCTAAATAGATCATAGACAAATGCCACACCTTCCGTCAACTAACGGATTACGTGCGCATCAGAAGTGTATGAAAATTTCACATCAAAACAGTACGAAAATTGCGAATCCAGTTATCTTTCACATTACGTTTTATGTATTTTACAGAGGTTTTTATGAATTCCTATATGTATTCTTTAAGAGAACACGATTTTGTTCTGCATTTCGTTGTGGGACTATTTATGTCGTGTAGTGGCACAAGGACAGCCGTGATTTCAAAATTAAAAAGCCTGTCGTCAAATGCAGTAGAAGGATTCAAGTAACATTTGGGAATTACTTCCTATATGTTTGATACCGAGTTTCTCAGGATCTTGCGTGTGTGGCGATTTAACTATTTACAAGTGCCTCACTCCCCATACAGCACAGAACATTTCAGATTTGTATCAGTAATGTCACAATCTCTCATTTTGGTTACTGTTTCAGAGATAACTTACAATTACGTTTCAGCAACATATACACTGGCGTGCAAAAATTAAGTACGAGAGGGTTTTTCGAATGCAACGTCGTGCAGAAATGCTCCACATAGACTCAAATCATACCAGAAGATTCCAATGATGTAAGAATATGGGAAAAGTGAGCAAAACCGCCTAAACAAGGAAACCAAAGGATACAAAGACACTTTATTGAAAAGGTAACTTTGAGCACAACTGGACACAAGGCAGAAAGGTCCATGTGACAGGCGGCTGCCAAGAAAAATCCAGTCTGTAGTAGGAGATATCATAACCCCTGACTGCGTTGCAGAATTTACAACGTCTGTCCATGCTGAGGACGAGGTTGTCAAGGAGCTGTTGAAGCATAGCGGTCCATTTCTCTTGTAGAGCCAATCGCAGCTGCGGATTCGTAGCTGGCGCTGGTGACGTGCTGCCAAGCGTCTCCTGAGAAGGCCCTAAACGTTATCGATTGGATATAGGTCCGGAGACCTAGCGGGTCAATCCATGCGTTGAATAGCCTCACTCTCCAACAGCTCTGTGACAGCAACTGTACGATGAGGTGTAGCGTTGTCGTCCGTGAATAGGAACTCAGGACCCACAGCACCTCTAAACAGACACACGTGAGGCAGGAGAACCTCGGTACAATAGCGGACACAAGTGACAGAACCTCCTTGGAAGATGTGGAGGTCAGTACGTCTACCAAACATGATATCGCACCAAACTGGTCCCTTTCGATGATGTTGGAGATGTGATTGCGTGTTCCCTTCTCTCTCCAGATGTGTATACGATCAGAATCGCTCGTCAGTCTAAATCGGCTTTCATCCGTAAAGAGAACTCGAACCCATTGCTGATCTGTTCAGTTCTAGTGTTCCTGGCATCACAGAAACCGCCGTCTCCAATGAGCAGGCGTTAATGGCGCACATCGTACTGGTCGTCGTGCAAATAGAGCACCTTCGTGCAGCCTCCTGGCCACGGTAAAACGCGATAATGACGTCCAGTTGTCTGATGCATGTGCCTTGCGATTTCTCCCGCTGTCTGCCGTCTGTCTCTTCTCGCCCGAAGGACAATATACCGGTCGTCCGCCGCCGTGGTTGCCCGTGGACGACCACTGCTAAACTCTCGGACTGCTGTTCCTGTCGTTTGAAATGCTCTCCACGCTCGTGAAACGATGCTGTGAGCGATCCCGGAATCCTCGGTCACACTAGTCACACTTCGACCTTCTTCCAAATTCCTAATGACGCGACCTCGGGTAAAGTCATTTAGATGTAGTCTACTGGATTACCTGTTGTTCATATTACACGGTGGCAGTAACTCAACGTCGTTCAAACTGATGTACAACGTGCAACAGCTTTCACCAAATTGCTGAGCGTACAGCGCACGGGTGCTTTATACCCTTGCGACATCACCCCCCCGCGCTACGTCATGCTGCATATATACGCATGCCCTACCGTACCGGACCCTAGAGTATCTCTTGAGTGACTTTCGGTCCGTTCCCGGTCTGCCTGGTCGTTCCGCTGTTATGCTAATTTCATCTCTTCCTCCTTAATTTTTGCACACCGCTGTATTTTGGAACATAACCTTTGTACATTACGGTTACTTTAAAAATAACATTCACCGATACTACTGCTTTATAGTTCCCATTGTACATAATTGTTACCTTGATGTTACAATGCCGATATTTTAAATTTTGGATTTGGCAACGGAGTGGATACGCATGCGTATTTATGCCATTTCATCGAAGCACTCTCGTAGTCGTTGCTAGTGGGATATTCTTTGGTGATACTGTCGTTGTCGAGTTAGCTGTGTGTAGGAGAACTGGTCACCGGAGAAGTGGCCCCAAACATTTTAAGGGGCCGTATAATAACTAAATGTTTGACCGCTTCGTGTCCATGACCCCTATAGGTTGGTTATCTAAGTCACATGAAGTTTCCATAATTTCGTCTTTTCTTAGTTGCGATGATTAATGTAATTCTTTATAAAAACTGTTTGTGATCTACAACTCAACAAAAGATTTCAGGGTTTGCAAACTACAAGATATCAAATTATCTGAGGGTATGTGCTGGCCCAGCAAACCTCTCGGTTGAACATAAAGTATTTCTGGTTGTTAATGCTGAAAATCTCCCGATCGGACAAAAAATTCTTAATATTCCACACTTTTGGTAATCCCAGACAGGTTTTCTGTGTAGGCATATGCCTTCAAATTATTTGTTGAGTTATAGCTTGTGAACGCTGAAAATATCCCGATCAGACCAGACGTTCTTTATATTTCATATTTTACGTTTTAAGCACACACACACACACCCACACACACGCACGCGCCACCGATAAGTTTTCTGGGTTTGCACACACCCTCAGAGAATTTGTTTAGCTGTAGTTTTTAAACTTTGAAAAATATCGTAAATAAGTAAATACGAATTTACGGAAATGTTATGTGTGTCAGATAACCAATCTCGGGACACGTAGCCACGGAGCAGTCCAGAACAAAAATTTTATACGGCCCCTTAACATTTTTGTGGGCAGTTCTCCGGTGACCAGTTCTCTGCTTTGTCTTTGGCCCGAAAATCATGGAAATGTCTAAATTGTGTACTGAAAATTAAATATTAAATATATATATTTTATGTACAATAGTTGCTCAAGCAGCGATGAATATAACCACACGAAATGTGTTTATGCAGAACAATTTAATGGCACTGAAAATCCAATGTGTCCAGTTCTCCGTTGGCCACTTTTCCGTCCCCGGAGATAGCTAGTTAGTGTACACTAGTGTCCGTCCTTAAGTTTTGCACACCGGCTTATAATACAGTACGTTTGTTGGTTTTGAATCTGAAAAAAAAGGCTCAATAAAAGTAGTTTCTGGTTTCTAAAAAAAGACAAAATAATAATGTTAATATATTTAAAAGTTTAACGACTACGCAAGTTTTGAGAAAAAAAAAGAGTGAGATATGCATTAAAAGGTACATTTCGTTGATTAATCATGAATATATTTAAGTCATCCTACAGAACCGCTGGTGGCCTAGTGCTCAGCTTTCATGACTGCCATGCAGATAACCTCAGGTTCGATTCTGGGCAGGTACGAACGTTTCGTTTTACCTCGCTTGCGTGTCACTTTCCTATCGGTCAATCTAGCCCAAATCTCCTAGCTTCTTATTTCTAAGGGTTGTTTAAAACCTGGGTTCAGACACTCCTTCCTAAAATCCTCTACATATAATCTGATCGAAGTCATCCTACAGAAAAATTAAATGTCCGATGGAAAAAAAAATATTTCTGTTAAATAACGTATTCGCAAAGCATTTAAAAAAAATAGATTAAGATATACATAAAAAGGTACATTTCGTTGATTAATCATGAGGAAGTTTAAGTCATCCTACAGAAAAATAGAATGATCCGTGGAAAAAATAATGCAATTCTACTAAACAACGTATTCGCAAAGCATTGGCCTTCTGGTTAGTTCCTACAGAAGGCTGTAATCGCGAGGCGTCCCATTGTCGAGTGGGAAATGCATCTGCCTAGAAACCCGTTGGACATGGTTTCGAACCTGGCGTGAATTTGTATTTCCTTGGAAAGAAAATTTCCCTAGTGTCGTGACGTCACACCGTAAAATTTCCTGATGAGGGAAAACAAAAAGGCGTACAAAAGATATCCGTGAAACCATGTGGGAGGTAAAAAAAAATTGGTGAGGAAAACATTTTCAGTGGACCACGTGGCACACAAAATGTTATAGTTGAACATAAAGAGAATATGGCGGACAAAAGATGGGCGGAAAGATTACGTGAAAAAACAATGGCTGCGACTGTCGTCATGATTGACCAGGAATCGACCACATGCGTCCTTGAGGCTGCACGTGGACGACTTCCTTTTTTTCAGAAACCCCGATTATCACGTAACAGTAATGTAAGAAAGCTATAAATATCTTTCAAACACGTAACAGTAATGTAACAAAGTTATAAATATCTTTCAAACACGTAAAAGTAATGTAACAAAGTTACAAATATCTTTCAAACACGTAACAGTAAGATGAAGTTGGTATCTTGAAGTTGCAAAGACCTTTCACTGTAACGTATCAGTTATGTTTCAAAGTTAAGTAACGTTTGCGGACATTTTGACGTAACCGTAAGGTTTCTGAAACATTACTGTTACATTGCGCAACGTATCTGAAAAGTCTCAATGTTTCAGTGTCACGTACCTGTAACATCTACGAAATATTCTGTGCTGTGTGGGTCCTATCTTAATAGCGAAATGACATTTTTAAAATTATGACCTTTGTGAGGGAACATATAGTCTGAAGGGGGAGCAATATTTTTAATCTTTAATTCAAATTTATTACCGTAAAAACAGTTTATGTCAAACGTGAATGCATTGAATTGTAATATCGAACATCAGAAAAACACCTGTGAAATTACTTTAACAAATGCAGGAAGGAGAAACGTTACATCAAACAAAACAGTGGAGGCATAATGTATATATCGGATATTTGATACCACCAATGCCTTCAACCATTTTCAGAATCGGATTTTAAACTGTAGCGCACCGCCTCAGATTCCTAAAACCGTGCTTCAGGTGCTTATACACATTTTGAACAAGTTCTAGTTATTAAGAAACTTGCTTTTGTGCATGTATATTAACATTCATTTGAGCTCTTTAAACAAAAAAAACCGAGGGTAACATGAAGTTTTTGAGTAAGAAGATGATTGTAGTGAAAATTGGAGGTGGAGGTGCTATCGATGGCTTTATCGATAATATAGATAGTTTTGTCTAACTCAGTACATCGATAGTGCGTCGATAGTTTTTTGTAACTATCGATAATTCGTCGATAGTTTCTCGTAACTATCGGTAGTTTTAAGTTTTTCAATGCTGTAGGTGTAAATCACTATGGTTTAAATTTTTCAGCTTCCATCGATGGCTTTGATGACTTGAACGCTCATTATCACTGCATTTGTACTGGTGTCGAAAACATTGAGCCCAGCCATATTGATACACGATCACAATGCGGAACTAAAGTTATCTGTAATCAAAAAAGTAAACAAGGAGGTATTAGGTTTTTGCACTCTGCTGTTTTTCGCGTAAATTCAAGCTCAAAGCGAAGGAGTACGCTTCAGTCAGATAAAGACCAAATCAAAAGGCGTTGTTCTTGGTTTTTTTTCTGGAAGTTTCAAGATGCGGCAAGTGCTGAAAAAGTGTTTTTGTTGAAAGTAATTAATAAATAATAATGGTTCATGTAAATTATCTTTTGTGAAACATTATTTTTCTTTGGGTAAGGATAAGGTCTGCGTAGAATGTAGCCTTTGGGGAAAGAACTACAAAACGTCGGGCAATACGTCATATCCTAGGGACAATTTAAAACGATTGCATCCAGCTTCTGCCGTTTTAAATTGTCCCCCAAAAAACCAATTGAGGAACAGCCCCACTCAAAACTTTATTTATTCAATTTCTCACGAATTATTAATACGATTTTGCTAAATATTGTAGATACAATTATTTTTGCATATAAAATTGCAGATTTTCAGATTTTTCTTCTTTAGGTTTTGTGACCAGAAGCAAAAAAAAAAAAAAACACAATACAAACAGAAAATGAGAATTATTGAGCTACAAATCTGCTCGTTCTTCAGACAAAACGTTTTTTCGTGACTTTTTTTAACTCAATTCCGGAATATATCGTCAAAACGTTGATTCCCCGCCCCAGTTGCTCAGTGGTTTAAGCGCTGGCTTCTGACCTTTCGTCCGAGATAGGTCCGAATTCGAATGACGTGAGGAATAAATGTTGTGGTTGTGTTTGTCTTACAGCACTGGCTTCTCTCTTTCCTGAAACCAGTGGCCCTAAATCATAGACGGGCGACTGTTTACAGCCCATCGTGCTACTCACGATGGCCGTTAAACCCCAAACCAAAAAAGAAAGGTTAGTTTTAAAGTTTATCGGAGATTAGCTTTCTGACAATGTGAAAAAGTAAGAAAACGTCTTGTCAAAAAAAAAAAAAGATTTCATCTCAGAAAACATATTATCTCCCGAGAAACTTTGCCAACACATCGATATTACTATTGATAGGTATCGAATGTTATATTTTGACTATCGAAAACTGTCGACAGTCATAACTATCGAAAGTTCTCCACCTCTAGTTCTAAGATTTTCTGAAGATATAGAAGTGATCTCTTCAGAACTATGTAAGGAGCAGGTCACACGTCAGTTTCAGCGATTGTGGATTGCAAAAAGTGTGAGTATGAGTAATTTCTGTCAATTTCTTCTGCCAACGCTCACTACAAAGTGACCAATGCGACTTACACAAGGACGTTAAATCCAAGAATCAGAAAATGCGAACGCACTTTTGCATTGTTACGAAGTTCAATAGCATATGGTATTTTGACTTAGTTTTTGTAGATCCGTTTTGCGATTGTTGGGTTTGCTTAGAGCTGAAACTCCCAAAAAGTGCCTCTGTAAGTCGCGCGCTGCTCATCCTTAAAAGGAGAGTGAACTGTTTTGTTTACAGCAAGCGAGAAGAAAGAATGTTTGCGACAGAGGGAGGTTCTTGTCACACTCGAAAGAGCGTCGGTGGTCAAGAGGTCACTGGTTAAGATAAGCGAAGGTCAATGTGCTACTGGGATCTGCCGAAAAAAGTCTGTTACGTTGACGACACGAATTCAGAAGATTCGGAGTGAATTTTTTCGACCCCACTAGAAACGGAATTTGTTGATGACCAGCCATCTTTCTGTAAAAGAGGGAGAGACGGAAAGAGAAAAGAAAGTTCACCCCAAATTCTGCAGCGGCTCTGTCTCATCTGTCCAGCAGCCTGACCCGTGTCTTATCGCGGAAAACTTCAGCTGACCACCTCGTCAGCGACTTTGTGCGTATGTCTACGGAAGCAGTGTGTGTGTGTGTGTACGTGAGCCATCTCAAGGCTGGATATTGCTAGCCAGTTCCTAAACATGTCGATTACCAAAACCCATGATGGTTGCCTATCTGTAAGTATGGTACATCTTATTATTTTCTCATAAATCTGGCAGAACTGTGCCTCAGCAGAGCGGACTGCCATTTAAGGAGCGCTGATCTGAACTTGTGAACTGATGTTGCATTTATTGGGGCACGTTTTTCGCCCTCTTTGCTCCCAGGTAAAAAGCGTGGAACTAAATGAGAGGTGTAAGTATTCTGTAAATAATTTGTAAATAGTTGCAAATAATTAATAGTGCCTGTGTTGTCCTTAGTCCTGAGCTTGTCAGTGCTAGTCCCTTGTTCTCTCTCAGGGTTATAATGCTCGGAGCTATCCGTAAAAGCAGTTATTGATTTTTTTAAAAAAATATTCGTATCCCAGAGGCTTCAGAGTTAAGGGCCGACGTAACAATATGTATAATTATTTCCAAATACAGAAGAACCGAAGGTTCAAACTCTGAGGCCAAGCCTCATTAGCTCAAACATAACTTCAGGTTTCTTGCCCCTAACAAGATTTAGTAGTGTCAACGATCGCTGTCACAGCTCTGTTATAGTGGGAAGACGTGACGCTGTAAGTCCAGCCGCCTTTGAAAGTAGGAAGAGGCGTTCCATAGGAAAGATTATAATGCGAAGTTGTTGAAATTATAATGGTAGAGTATATGCATTTCCTTTGGCTGAATGCTAAGTGGTAAAGGAAGCCATATTTGTACTTTACTGAAATTTTAATTGAATGTTTGGCGGGCATAGAATAAGGCGGAGGGTAATTTTTATTTTAGTTATGAGGAGGATTTATATTGATGTATTTTATTACAACTTTACTTTTCTGGGTATCAATTTATTTTGTTTATTTGCCCCGCTCTTTGTGTAATGAAATCATTATGCATTTGAATTTACTACTCTGATCTCACCGAATTATTTGTATTATTGGTGGTTATATAAGTAGCATTTCTTAAGGGCATAATTATTTTAGTTTGGTGTTTCGTCTGTTTTGTTTATGTTTTTCCTTGGGTAATTTACCTTCTTGAACTGCCCTTTGCAAAGCCTTTAGTGTCTGCTGAAAAGAACATATGTGTAGCAGAAAGGAGCATGAGAATTGTCAGAATCTGAGGGAAAGCTTAAGAAGGTTGTGTCCCTTAAAGCCTACAATCAGCTTAAGAAGTTTGTGTCCCTTATCGCCTACATACAGCTTAAAAAGTTTGTGTCCCTTAAAGCCTACATACAACTTAATAGGGACTTGCCCACCTTTGGACCAACGCACCCGTCAATCAAGGAGAGAGAAGAGTGGAGAGTGAAAAGAAATTATCATACGGGACTCTAATACACGTTATGCAGCACAGCACATCCTAAAACATTTGTCTCCATGTATGGCTTCACCCATCCTAAAGGAGGATGCCCTGGATTAATGTCATCAGGGAGTGCATACCTGATTCGTAGTGACGCGAGACGCAAACTCAAGGAGCTCATAGAATGAGCTTCAAAAGTCCACGATCGATCACTGGTCGGACGACTTCAATGAAATAATTAGAAAAGCCATTGTATGTATTAGGAAAATACTTGAAAATAAACTTTAAACAGGGAAACCCAAAAATGCAGGGATTTTAGTGTTTGCCGAATCAGAACAAGATCTCCCTTTTACATTTCACGATGATCTCTTCTGGCGAACACCAAATATATTACACCTACTTTCGTATATGTACTTTTAAGTCCTAAGCCTTTCTGTCCTCTGACAGATCAGAGAAACTCTTAACATTTTGATTATTTTTTCCCCACCCTCTAAAATCGTTTTCATTATGGTTTTCGTTTTCTGACCTTCAGAAATGGAAAGTTAAATAGATGTCAACTTGAGATATCGTTGTTTCCATTTGTGATTGATTTCGCTTCTACAATTTTAGGGGTTTTAGCCCGTGTTCTTTATGTGATTGTTATAGCACAGATCAACGTTCTGATATTTCAGAAGCTGTAATGTTTGCAAAAGATTTTCCACCATGTTGTATTTCGGTAGGCATGTTTTTTTTTTTTGTTTTTTTTTATTGGAGGTTTAACGACCACCGTGAGCAACTCAATGGGCTATAAGCCGTCACCCGTCCCTAATTTAGGGTCACTGGTTCCAGGGAAGGGAGAGAGTCAGTGCCGTAAGACAAACACAACATCCATGCCTGACCGGGATTCGAACCCGGACCCCTTACGGACGAATGATCAGAGGTCAGCGCTTAGACCACTGCGCCACCGGGGCGGCTCGCATGTTATGCAAACCAACATCATTACTATTTTTACTCTATGCACTTAAATCACTTTCTTCAATTTTATTTATATTAACTCTTTTTCTTCTCTAACTGTATTTGTAACTTCTGTCATTTCCAAGTTATTTTTATCTTTCGGTCTGTTCTCTGGATGATACATAGGACGAGCGCACCTTCTGCAACATTTGACTAATCCAGCATAGGAGAACTTGGCACGCAATCCGTTTATGTTTAGGAACCGTTTCTTTCTTGTATCTTAGGACTATGTGTGCCTGAGAAACTATGCCTCATGAAATCGCCCTTTTCATTGTGACGTAGGTTTTCTTTTGGTATTTTAAACATAATACCACATTTCGTTACTGTATCTACCTATCACCTGATGAGGGTTAAAGGTATTTTAACAAATAACAGATACACTCTACACCAAAACTTAACATTATAACTTCATTCATATGATTTCTTTTCTGCAGAAATTACTGAAAGTAAGAATCCATGTTAAAACAGCAGTTTAGTTCATAATTGTTTAGAAAGTCCCTCAAAAATATAATAACAATATACTTAATTTCAATGAAGTGTTGAGCTAAACGCTTTCCAGTGAAGTACAAATTACACAAAAAAATTCATTTAAATTTTGAAATAATTGTAAGCACCTTTGTGCGAGCGTTATTACATCTTGGGGAAGACCATTATTTTTTTAGAATAGTAACTGGTGTCTACCCGCCCCGTTGAGACTGCTCTCGCTAAATACCTTTAACCACTTACAAGTAACTCTCCAATTCCTATTAAAAGCTCTACCCAAGCCATTTCTCGTACAACTACGGTTTAAACTACGGGACCAAACTTCATCATGACTTCATTAGACGTGGTCTCTCTGTTCCCGAGTGTTACCCTTGATGTTGTTCATTCCATCATTACCACTAAATTATAGGCCAGCTTAGCTATACCCCCCACGAGATTGAAGCCATTAAATCAGCTCTCCAGCTGGTAGCCAAGAGATCTTATTTCAAATTTGGTGACAAAATGTATCTTCAAAAGCAGGGTGCACCTATGGGCTACCCTCTTTCCCCGGTTTTGGCGGAAATTTTCCTCCAGTCTCTTGAGGAATGAGTTATGTCAATTTTTCCTGCTCAACCTGTTTTATTGATTAGGTATGTAGAAGATATGTTAGTCTTTTGGCCACATTCAATGTCTCTACTAGAGGATTTTACCGAATGCTTCTCTTCACAGTTACCCATGACTAAGTTTACTTTGGAACTAGAAACTGAGGGCAAGCTCCCCTTTTTAGACATACTACTCACTCGAGACTTAAATACCAATTTTATCAGTTTTTCCGTGTATCGTAGACCAACCGATGTGCCCTGAATGATTTCGTTTTTCTCCTTTAACTCTATTTGTCATAAATCTACCTCCTTCTACTTCCATATTAAACGAGCTTATTCTCATTAGTCTTCACTCGGGGCCCTGGACAATGAACTTAAGTGCATTCGGACTATGGCCCGATCTTTTGGGTACCCGGATTCGTACTTTGGACGCTTAATGAATATAGTTCAACTAACTTGATCCACTACCCTAACTACCACAAAAACTATAGGGTATATAGGCAAGACTGAGATTTCTCTACCACTTGTGACAATCCTTAGAAAAACAATAAATAAATATATACTTGGTTTTGGATTCTCGACTCGTAACATCTTTTCTATTATCAGAACTGATCGTGATGTGATTCCCGATCTATCTAGACCCGGTGTATACCGCATACCTTTAGTCAACCCAAATAATCCAGAGGATGTGAAATATTATATAGGTTCGACACTCAGGACCTTAAAAGTCCGATTATCGGAACACCAATATTACTTGAGGTCAGGCTCCACCAACACAGCACTAACTGAAACTGTGGACCAAGAGGGAAAAATACCTGACTGGAAGAACGCCGTGGTTTTGAACTCTAAAGTAAAAAGGGGAAACGTTTTCCTCTCCGAGAGCCTATATATCCATTCATATGGGCCTTTATGCTGTAACTCAGAACTTCCGTCATTCATTCCTCACATATGGAAAAAACTAATCCCCATCGATATGCCCGGCAGCACTACGGACAATATTGTATAACTTTCATATCTTCGAACTTTTGATCGTTTTTGATTTGCTATATTGACCGATGTCAACGCCTACTGCGTTGAATCATGGGTCAGACCTGATTGTATATAAGTGGACCACTTGTTCTTCTTTATGGCCTTAAACCTGAAGATGGGATCTAAGGATCCCTAAATATCTCGCATTTAACTTGCTTTTACTTGTGAATAAAGTTTTTTATACTAGTCTATAGTATCAGAAGGGATAATTTTTAATCGCACGTAGACAGCTTTTATGACTTACATGTTCCTTTCGTGCGAAACACAGTTTTTACCGGACGTTTTTAGCTGCAACTGTGTGTTTAAACAATCATCAGGTGAGTAGACATACCAACAGTCTGCATTACCCATTGGATTGTTTTTCGTGGCCTAGGAGAACGGAAGTGATCTTCCGAACATTCTGTACCTTCAGGAAAAAGATCGCTGTCAACGAAACCCACCTGAACTTCTTGGTCAACTGCAAGGATCTGCAAATTGTCCCAAGGTTCCATAATATCCGATGTCATCCGATTTCGCCTTACGATAAATTAGTTATCGAAAAAGCAGAATTCCGACGTCTAACTACTGAGATACGACACAAAAGAAGTTTCTTGGATTTACTTAACAGAAAGGCCTACCATTCATACTCTACTTTGGTTAACCTAATACCATTCATCATCTTGGGTAATCAACTTGTAATGTTTTTTTCTTCATTACGAACATTATTAGATAGCATTGAAGCCCGTCATACCTCAAAACGTTGTTCGTTGGTTCTCCGGCCCAATATTGACTATTTCATGTGGCAGCCATGAAAGAGATAACACCAGTCGCTTCATTGATTCTCTCCGTAGAAAGCTTATTTATTGAAAGGGCTCCTCTATCGATGCAATCTATGCTAGCCTCTTTTTAAAGCTGTCCTGACGGATTGAGATTTTTCATTACGCACGTTCCTGTTGTTGTTGTTTTTTTGGAGGTTTAACGATTACCGTGAGCAACTCAATTGGCTATAAGCAGTTGTCAGTCCCTAATTTCGGGCCACTTTTTGCAGGGAAGAGAAAGAGCCAGTGCTGCAAGGAAAACACAAAAACATCCATGCTTCACCGGGATTCGAACCCGAACCAGTCTCGGGCGAGTCCTCAGAAGCCATAGCTTAGACAACTTCGCCGCCGGGGCGGCATTATGCAGGTTCTTAAAAAGGGGATGGTTTAATCTTTTTAACTGATGTTCTTAGCACTAGATGGAGCAAAATGTTTCGGTAAATATTTCCTCACTTTTGTTTAGGTAGGTATTGGCAAGTCGAAATTACCCGCCAGAAGTCAGTTTTTCTTTCTGTGACTTCTGAACGTTAATTCCCAACAAAAAAAACTTTTTTTTTCTTTTTCATTTTCAAATCCGCATGGTGCTGCAGAGACGAAAAAAAAATTTGCGTACTTAGTAATTAAAATTTCTGTCTCTTTGGGATTCGGCACTTTTTTTTACGATTTCCAAAAATGGTGCCGAATCCCATTGCATCCAGCTGGAAATCACATATATGATCCAAAACGTTCATAGATGGATTCATACTATATAACATTCGCAGTTTATCGAATAACACAATTTATTTACAACAAATAGCTGAATTTTAATTAATTTAAAATTAAATTTGCAAAAAACCCTCAAAATGTATGCATAAAATTTTAGTTCCAAAAATCAGAAATTGATAAAAAATACATATTATAACAACAAAAACTTGCTAATATGCAGAAATCCCTCCAAAATTTGCGCAACTAAAAATTGAAAATTGTTTACCTATTAATGTTAGCTGAAACCTTGGAAATAATGTTCTTTCGCTTTTTCAAGAGCATCATAAATCTCTCCCACAAATTGTTGTAAAGAGACGTGTTTTCCTCCATTAGCTTTGATTTATCTACGTTTCCTACACACGAATTTGAGGAACTTTACTTTTAATTATAAGCGAAATTAAAACCCCCCGTTCGTCTATCATTTGCATATGTATTCCAAGATAACACGACTGGTGCACGTCACATGCATCTATTGATATCTAAGTTTTCAAAGGACATCTTAGAGAAATTGTTCCAGTGTCTCCATACCTACCATTTCACAAACTTTTTGTGGATTTTCAAACGCTCAGTATATCCTGTTTGTAAAAACTGTATATACATAGATTTCTTACTGCCTTCATTCAGAAAATATCCTTTTTAAAATATGGCTTTGTCCCAACCACAGAATTCTCTAAATATAGTAGTTTTGCCGACGAAGAATCTATGCTTAAGGTTCCACCTGCTCTTAATTTGGAATGTATACCTAAGGTACAGTCGTACGTCTTCTTCATCGCAGCTTTTAGTTTTTACGTGCCGATACATCCGACATTCTACAATATATATGTTTTCAAGATACAAATGTTTAGACGCTAAATCATACACGGAACAAAATGTTTTTGTGACAAATATTGTTGAATTACTAGCCTCAGTATGTGTGTGTACTACAATGAATTTCCGGTTTGGAAACACCCTGCCATTTTGTCCTCGAATCAGGACTTCGTAACATCTGGTCGCTTTATATTTACCCATACTTTAGGAAAATATTAGCATTTTTCTAGCTATTTGAGACTGATTCTTGCATTCAAATATTTTTCATGAATGAATAAACCGATTTTCTTAAAATATGCTTGGAATTTTCTAACTTTTGGACAAGTATAGATTATGCCTCTACGCCTCCTGGCTGAAAAACCATGAGTTATTTTGGAAAGCAAGTATTCCCATGAGGTTT
Source organism: Macrothele yani (assembly GCA_039090855.1). NCBI lineage: Eukaryota > Metazoa > Arthropoda > Arachnida > Araneae > Macrothelidae > Macrothele > Macrothele yani. The sequence goes on along the minus strand of CM077033.1, from coordinate 38,834,914 downwards.
TTCGATGGAAATAAAAATATTAGTCGAGCTTTCAGGAGCACGGATTGTGCTGCAAATACATCAGGAGCAGGAATTAACGCTTATACCCCTTGGTGGACAAACCATTCTTTTCAAAATATTAGAAAAACATATGCAAAGGATTACCCATCAGGAGCTGTATCCGGTGCAGAAAGAATTTTTTAGATTGGAATGTTAGAAGCAGAGACATCGGAAGGATTGCTATTTATATTTACGTCCCTAGCGGAAAGTCTATGAATTACTTGAAATTTTTAAATTATACGAAAAACATTTCGCACCGGAAACGCTCCAGGAAGAACTTTTTCGAATCGGGCTTTTAGAAGTAGAGATATTTGAAAAAATAAGATGTACTTCTACGCCCCTAAGCGCAGGAATTAAATATGCAGCATATGTAAATTGTGAACCTTTATCCTAATCTACAACATTGTCTTTCACACAGGAATTTTTCCGGATGAATGAAAAATTACAAAAATTACCCCAAAGCATAAATCCGGATTACATAATGATGAAAATAACTACAACCTAACATCTAATACATATTTTTTTGCAAAATTACTTTAAAAATTAATGTATAATTAATTATTACCCTACCTATAGACATATTACATTGTAAATAAAAATCAATTTGGATTTCAACCAAACAACTTACATTTTGCCATGCATATACATATACAAAATTACAAAAAATCAGGGCTATCTCGTGGTGTAACTTTTAGCTACCAACCAAACCCATAATTTTCATTTAAAAGTATGCGGCAGTAAATGTTCCCCAATATTTAATATATGAAATAAAGGTCGAGTTTTGAAATTCCAGGGTCGTGGGTGGCCTAGTTGGCAACGCTCGTGACTGCCACGGAAAGGACCTCAGGTTCGATGCCAGCCAGGTAAATACGCTCGATCCACTAAATATCCGCCGTGCGTCCGATGGGCACGCTAAGCCGTCAGATCACGGGTACTGGTCCCCTGGTATAAATAAGAGCGTCTTCCTCCCCCTTTCTACTTCGCTTCCGTGTCACTTTCCTATCGAGCAATCTAGCCCAAATCTCCTAGCTTCCTATTTCTAAGGGTTGTTTAAGACCTGGGGTCAGACACTACATTCCTAAAATTCTGTGCATTTAATCATCTCGTAATTCCTTCTGAGTTCCTCACATTTAAGTAAGTTTACATTTCGCCCAACTACACTGCTAGAATATGTATAACGTACTCTTAAGAAACACAAGTAATTTTTGGTGCTTCATCTAGTGAAAACAGCAGAATATATTATTTTCATAAAATTGTTCATCATAATACAATTGTTCCGAAAACACTTTAAGACATTAATAGACAGTGTGGTCCAAAATTTTTATAACTTCTATGTACTAAAAGGATTTGAATAACGTTATAAAAGAATTCCGCCCTTAATAAGCTTAGCATATTTTTGTTAAGTATCAGACGAAAGATAGTTTCATTCGTTTAATGTTTGATCGAAATCAAGTTTAGTCTCGTTTCCAGTAATAATTTCAGATATGGTCAAATTTTACTTGTTGTGCATGCAAATTAATTTGTTGTTTATAAAAACAGAGATACGTGAGTTCCATCAGCTACTATATAAACATATTCCTTTCCATGGCACATGTACTGTAAATTAAGAATAGAAATTTGAACGAAGTCTTTAAATCGGAAAATAATGATTTGCGAAGTTCTGTGATTAGATTAGTCACTGAACTTCGCAAATCACTATTTTCCGAATTAAACACAGTTCGAATTTCTATTCTTAATTTACAGCACATGTGCCATGGAAAGGAGTATGCTTATACTCCTTTATGGAAAGGAGTATGCTTATACTCCTTTCCGAAATTATGCTGCAGAAAACAGCATAATTCCGTGAAGTCTGCCAAAAATGTCACAATGTCCTCAAATCAGCTGCCTTCGCATACAAAATTACATGTAGTATTTATTTTCGTTTCCATAACATCAGGAACACGTATTGAATGGTTTCCCACTAATGTGCGAATCCATTGATGTCTGTTTTGGTAGCTAGTTCACTGCCCTGCCGTTAGAAAGGGCATCCTGAAAGTAATGCCTCGTCCCGTATAAGATTTTTATTTGTAAGAGCAAAAATGTGAAATTTGGTGTCAAAATAGTTGGACATATTGTTCATAATGCTAGCCAATGCAAAGAATCAATACATTTCCACCATCTTTGAACCCATTGGAAAAAACCATTTTAGAAAAATTCCTGACGCTGTCGTTTCACCTATGAGTTCAAAACCAATTTAACGTCTGCCACATCGTCGAAAGGTTTCAAACGAAAGGTGTTTCTGAAAGGGGCAAACCGGACTACAGGCTGTTGGGGTATCATCGTTAACCCCATTTTGGCAATAGCCATTGAGGTGTAAGGACGTGCATTATCATAATGTAAAACAACACTATAAAGTGGAATGTCACGTCTTTTCCTTCTGATAGCTTCCTTTAGCTTTCTCAATATCTGCATATAGTGAGCACAATTTTTTATTTCACCCCGTTCAGTAAAATCCGTCAAAATGACACTACATTTGTCCCAGAAAATTGCCACCATCATTTTCCCTGCGGAACGAGTTCTTCCCCCTTTTCGAGTCGAAGTGAAGATGTGTGGTGGCATTCCATTGACCCACGATTTGTTTTTAGGTCAAAAAGAAACATCCAGTTTTCATCCCCCGTCACAGCATCAGAGAAAAACAACTTACCCTCCCTATCATATGAATCCAGGAGGTTCCGGTACATGTCCATCATTTGCCCACATTGTTCACGGGTTAGGTCTCTTGGGATCAAATTTGAACATTTTTTTTCTGTAGCACAGATCCGTAATCAATATTTCTATATGTTATGAACACAATGAATTTCATTAACCAACTCCTAGATGGTGACACAACGATTAGTTGTGATGAGGTCTTTCACTCGTTGCCTGTTGGCATCTATCACTGCAGTTGCCGGATTTCTGCTGCGTTGTTCGTCCGACTCTGAACTTTCTCCCCCTCGAAACCTCTTCATCCATCGTCGGACATTACAGATATCGATTGTGGTAGCTCCATACACCGCCAGGAGTCTCCTGTGTCTTTCTGTAGTCTCACATCACCCTTTTTCGAGTAATTCAATTACGGCTTGCTGTTTTTATCTGTCATTCATGATCTTTATTTCTGATTCTGAAAAAAATGTGTTCCCACATTGGTACATAGTACATGTCAGTGCAGTTTCATTAAAATCACTTCAAAATTTTAAAAGTTATGATAGAGGGAGCATTACTTTCAGTATGCCCTTTGTATTTCGCAGTCGGACCGCTCTGCGACAAACAATAAATGTTTCAAATTGGTGTGATCGAAGCAGTTATATCAACAAACAAAAGATGAGCATCTGTACTCTCTGATGTAGTATCTGTGCACAATGTTCCGCAAAGGGAATTCTCAAGCTGCTCTTCGTTGTTAAGGTATCTGACAGGGAAAAGATCGAGCCTTCAGAAGGGTGAATACTACTGCAATTATTTTACAAGCAAATTTCGAAAATATCCAGCTTTGAGAAGCGAAGAGGCTGAAATACACTCTTCGCCCCTAGTGTCAAAAACATTCTTTACAAAAATTTAGGAAACCATCGATAGTTTTTTGTTTGTTTTTTTGTCCAAATGTGTACACTGATTGTTATTTTTTTTCACATGACCTGTTGCATAATTATAAAGAACATTTTTTTAATTTTTATTTTGATTGGATGGTTAACGAATACCGTGAGCAACTCAATGCGCTATATGCGGTCGCCTGTTCCTCATTTAGGGTCACTGGTTCCAGGGAAGCGAAAGAACCAGTGCCGTAAGACAAACACAACATCCATGAATCATCGGGATTCTAACCCGGACCCCTTTTGGGCAAAAGGTCAGAAGCCATCGCTTACACCATTGCGCCACCGGGTTGGTATAATTATAAATAATGTCTTGTTGTTGAATGGATTTAATCATCTAATTTCTGTTTATGCATGCACACATTGCCGTGAAAAATCATGGCTGACAAACACGACTCGCAAATCGTAATTTATTCTTTTCATTCAGAAATTATTTTTTCTATAATGTTTTCCATCCTACACTTAAATCTATCGCTATAATTCGTGCTTGAGAGATCCCTTTTCAACAAAAGAGAATTGCGAGTAATCAACACCTAAGTGCATATGAGAAACCTTTTTCGGTTTGCAACTTCTAAATAATGCTCTAGTGTTTTCGATCTATTACATGTGTTTGTGCAAAGTTCTATTTTCCATTTCCAGGTGTCTATTGTGAATGCTCTTTTTCTAAGTTCCTTTTTTCGTTTCTTCTGTGATCTCTTCTAATTAGAGCAATTGCGTTTACTGCAAGTTAGTATGTTGGTACCTCATGACGACACCTAAGGGGTAATATATAATATTATTGCAGCTTTTAATGTTCGTTATTCGTCTTTGGGCATTCGGACCGGCATTTTGACTTTGTTATTCCTTATCCCAAAAGTCTTTAGGTATTACAAGGTCTAGAAATGGATAATATGGCAGAAGGTGAAAAAATAAGATTAGATAGAAAATATTCTTTTCCAGCCGTTATTTGATATCTGTTTTCAACAGTATTTCGAGGCAGTCGTTTTGCCTTAAAATGGAACTTTGTTGGAATTCCAGGTAAAGGCCGTAAATTCCAATTGGCTGCCTTCCTAGCGGAAGAGATTCTAAAATAAAAAAAATTATAATGGAAAAACTCGGCTATGAAAATCGTTCTGACAGATAAGGAGAAAAATCTTCATTCACTCTTAATTTCTGTTCTTGCATGTACAAAATAGTTTTTAAAACGAACTTATTTAATAAATTGTTATTAATCTTAGTTTTACAAATCTGAAAACATAGCAGTCTTCCGAACAGTTTGCAGGTTTATGCTTCAAAAAAAGTATATATATATAGCTTTCTAGAACATTGTCAGTTTGTTAAAATTTGGCTCTCCAATGGAAGAAGTACCTTCTCAACGCGGGTCAACCTCGTCAGGATGATGTGTGGACCATCCTTCGGAAACTCCGGTGTACTAAGACTGTCATACCGCCCATTCTCGGTCCACAGGGTTTGGTGTACGGTGATGACGAGAAGGCAGGAGTCCTTGCTGGTGTACTGGAGAAGCAGTTCTCACCTCATGACATCCAAAATCCTAGTCACACGGATAGGGTCATAAAGGCTTTAGCTACATACGATCTTGATGATACAGACGAGGTCATCTCGCCTGTTAGTTACCTCGAGGTACCTCGACACATCAAAAAGCTAAAGCTTAAGAATGCTCACAGGAGAGATGGAGTTACGGCAAGAGCTGTTCAACTGCTCCCTGTGAGACTGGATTCTGGCACTGGTGGAGATTTTGAACAGCTCTCTTTGGCTGAAGTATTTCCCCAGGGACTGGAAAAAAAGCAGTGGTAGTGGTGTTGCCCAAACCTGGAGCCAATAATACCTTACCTGAGAACTACCGTCCAATATACCTCTTGCCCGTCCTGGGTAGGCTCCTTGAGAGCGTCATCCTCTCTTTTCTTCTTGAGTTATGTGAAACTAATGGTGGTATTCCTCACGAACATGGTGGTTTCCGGGCGAAGCATACTACGTCCCACCAGTTGATCATACATACTTACAGAATTCGTTTCTGAAGGACGAGATAAGAGCGAGTATTCCACTGCTGTCTTCCTGGAGATCGGCAAGGCCTTTGACCGCGTTTCGCATGATGGTCTTCTGCACAAGTGCAAGAAGCTCCGATGCCCACGCCCACTTGTTCTGCTGATTGGCTCATATCTCAACAGCCGCACTTTCACTGTTAAGATTAACGGTGAGCTTTCTTCGGGAAAGGAAATTTGGGCTGGCGTTCTTCAGGGTTTGGTTCTTGGACTAACGCTGTTCTCCATTTATCTGCACGACTTACCCAAACCCGAACAAGGGTAGGTACGCAGATGATACAGCTGTTGTTATCAGGTCCCTGAACAAAGGCAGAGCAGTGAAGCTCCTCCAGGACTTTCTCTCTTAGATGGAAACCTACTACACTAATTGGCGGATCAAGATCAATTCGTCTAAGAGCAGTGCGCTGTTGTTTTTTGGATCTCTCCAATGAGTACCGAAACTCATTATGTTTCAAAAGAAAATCCCATGGGCTACCTCCACTAAGTACCTAGGGCTCCAACTAGATTGTCGGCTTTTGTGGGTGGCAAACTCCAGCTACCACACGAATAAAGCTAGACAATACCTTGGGCAGCTAGCTACACTACTACGCCGGAGAAGCTTCCTTACAACACGGCACAAAGTACTGCTGTACAAACGGTCGTCAGGTCGGTGCTTACCCACGACTCCTCCATCTGGATCGGTATTAGTAGGAAAAAGCGAGGGAGAATCGAGAAGATGCAGAGCCGAGCACTTCCAATTACCACAGGGATCCCCCTTGGATCCCACTCCGGAACCTAGGAACAGACTTGGAATCGAGAAGGTACATGAGTGTTTCACCAGACTAGCTAGAAAGTTATTCAAGAAAGCGGAAACCCACCCTAATAGATTTGTTAGGAGCGCGGTTGATTACAATCTCAGCGAAATCCTTAGGTATCCCAGAACTAAGGCGGCGATCGTTGACCCCCCTTGACAGAGAGAGTAAATATGTGAACACTGGTGGGTGTTAGATAGACCACCACCCCCTTCTTTTCAGATTGCCATCGATATGGTAAAAAACGGATTCTGCTCGGACATTTGAAATTGGTATCGTTGAGTTTCAGTCACACCCTGGTGCGTCGGCGGCTGGTTGGTGTTGTGGTTTTCTGTGATGTTGTGCGGTGCTTCGTTCCCTTTTCTAACTTTTCACACGAAGTGTTCATGGATCACCCTCTCCTTTCACTATATTTTTCTGTTTGTCTTTCTTATTAAGTTCACTTACTCAAATCTCCTAGCTTCTTATCTCTAAGGGCAGTTTTAGACTTGGGATAAGATACTCCCTTCCTAAAACTTCTTCAAATATTGTATCGTATCGTTAGTTTCTTGTACAGCAGTGCAATGAGTTCTAAATCGCCTTTTTTCAGGCACTTGCATAACACAATTCGGATGATGAGAGCAATCTTAAAATTTCGCATACACTGTTTTACCTTTTGACAGTTTATTAAATGTATTTACTACGCCATATTGTTCATTCTACATAAAACTATTGCGATAGAACATGAACGCAAAAGAAATCGAATATGTTGCAATAATTTGATTTGTTATCCCATCCTCGGAGTAAGGGAGTTGACGTAGGGTTCAAAATAAGAAAATTTTATTTTATTACTAGCTTTTTCTTTCCATGATTTCAGAAACTAGATTTATACATAAATATCCTGTCTCCTTAAGTCGAGGGTTAGATATGCTGCTTTAATGGATTTACGAACACAGATTTACTTTCATTCCATGACATAACTTACACATTGCTTCTCCTTCCTGAAACACAATTTATATTTATTTCAATATTCACTTATGTTTATTAAAAGGAAAACACTGCAGTAAGAAAGTTTAGTTCCTGTACAAAGTAGCTTTCGAAAATGATGATGACAATGAAACAACCTGAAGATCATTTCGATAGAAAATTCTGAAAGTTTTCCTGAAATAACAAGTGAATTCTAAAACAACACAAAAAACATTAAATTCCTAAATGGTTATTACTCGAATATCTGGATCTTAAGTTTCCATGAAACGCATTTGTAATTTCGAGATTGAATACTTGGACATAATTAAAGATTGTCACTGACACCACACTCTGGGTGTTGTAAGTTAGTCTATAATTTGACATGACTATTATCAAATTTTGAAACTTGACTGACGTCGTCAACTACACTGAAAAAGCAAATTCTTAGGAACACGGTAAAATCCATATACCAGTGCGTCCATGTACTGATTTCATTCTAGAGAAATGCAATCAGTTCCAGTATCATTTTAAAATATCCGTTTACAGAGAAAATATAGTTTCAACAAGACTATTCTGCCGTAGTAAATGCAAAGTGAATTTCATATCTATCCCCGGATGGATGTGAATCATTTCCACAACATCAGGCAGATCGGCGTTATTTCACTTAAATTTCCTCCTGAAGTGCGAGTTGCTGGAGGCGACATAACTTCCTAATTACATAAGTACAAAACTTTCAATTCAGTTGTTTTTATAATATTTTTGTAATTAATTGTATTGTAATATTTCTGTAAGCAATTGGGTAGAATTTTTATGTTAGAACATTCATTATCTATTGGTAAATAATGTTTGTCTGGAATTTGTTTCTGTTTTTATTTGCAAAACGCAATTGTCGAACCGTTTCCTGTAGGCTCCTTAATTCTTATTTGGACGAGCTTTAGAAAAATGAAGCGTGTCATACAATAAAAAACGTCAAAATAATTACTAGAAATATAGTCTCAATTAAAAAGCAACCAGCCCAATTCACCCAATGTTTATTGTGATTAATCTTATATACCAGTAATTCAGTTACAAATTCGAAACTATGAGATATTATTAGCTCTTTTTGTCGGTAGGGGTGAGGATGAAGGGGGTAACCTGTATTCTAGTTTGATTACGTGCAGGATACCGACTAAACTTTAATCAGTGTTCACGAAATGATATTTGTTTGGCCTAAAAACATTCTCTGATAAACTATGCATTCGTTCGAATTGTGTTTTGTCTCGTAAAAATCTGAACATAATACTTAGTATTATGCTTTGTATTCCCATATGCACGCTGTATGATATTATACTGGAGCCCAAAACTTAAGGAAGCTCTAAATTTTTATTGTCCTGTAATTAAATGCAGAAGTCACCCCGGTGGCGCAGTGGTCTAAGCGATGGTCTCTGATCATTCGTCTGAAAGAGGTCCGGGTTCGAATCCCAGTGAGGCATGGATGTTGTGTTTGCCTTACGGAACTGGGTCTCTGTCTTCCCTGGAACCACTGACCCTAAATTAGGGACGGGTGACTGTTTATAGCCCATTGATTTGCTCACGGTGGTCGTTAAACCTCCAATAAAAAAAAATGCAGAAACTTTCGAATTTAAGAGATTCGTAGTGCCTGCTAATCAAGGAACAGCAACAGTTTGAAAAATGAAATGTAAAAAAATGTATTTAACAGGCCTTTTGCAGTATACAAAGGTATATATGTAAAATAAAGTTATTTGAATACCGAAAAGCAAATGATTTTCACACTGAAAAGAAAAAAAGGAAATGGAATGTATTTGTCTAGTAAAATCTGAAAATAATAGTTCACAATATAGTATACCCGGCCACCCGGTGGCGCAGTGGTCTAACCGATGGCTACAAATCATTCCTTCGAAAGGGGTCCGGGTTAAAAACCCCGTGAGGCATGGATGTTGTGCTTGTCTTACAGCACAGGCTCTCTCTCTCTCTTCCCTGGAATCACTAACACTAAATTAGGGACGGGAGTCTGCTTATAGCAGACTAAGTTGCTTACGGTGGTCGTTAAACTGCCATCAAATAATATAAATTTGCCGGTACGCAAGACTTAAATTTTTATTTGTACAAGGAAGGACTAAATTTACATTTGTGTAAGAAATATCAATATATGATAGCAGCCAAATAGGGATATAATTATATTTCTCGGATAAGATCACACGGAAAGACCCAAAAATATTTATAAATTACACAAAAATTACAGTCCACTGTAATTAGTTTTTCAGCAAAACGTTACAAATTTCCGGACATGGCTGGAGAACAGATGTATAGTGCTTACCAATTTCCTGGTGTAGGGTCATTTCAGTCTTTAGTACATCAACCCCAAACAGCGTTGCTCTCCTCACAACAACATGGCATGTTGAGCACAAAGTGATCCATGCGTTCCTGAGGCTAATTAGCCCAATTGTTCCACATAGCATAGATCAGGAAGACCTGTTTCTTTTCCGAAATGATTTCGAGCAATATTGCATCTCCTCATTTTTGTGATGAATTTTGTTTCCATCATATCGCTCAAGAATGCAGTCTTTTCATAGAAACATCAAAAATAAGTTTGAACGCACTGTTACGACCCAATAGTAATAGTAACCCGTTAATTGATAACGAGTTGATAACGAGGAACAGTGCACCAATTATGTATGAAGTATGTATGCATTATAATAGTGATCCTATTTACTGGCGTAGAAAATTGTCACATAGGCGTTTCCAAGCTTTCGCACAACAACCAAATCGCTTTTTTATGGAAGTTAGGTAGAAACAAAATTGTAGGTGGCATATTCACAGGGCTACAGATTCGCGTGATGCTGCTTAGTGATGAACTGAATTCAAAAATGACTGAATTGGAAAGAAATGCTTGGGAGGCCTTTAAAATGCTGGTGAAAGGCTTTCTGGTACACAGAAGAAGTTAGGAATACGACAAACAGCTGAAAACTCGCATTTAGCGGTATAGAGAACTGGACTGTAGAATGTACTTGAAACTGCGCATGCTTTTTCCACACCTGGATTTCTACAGTAATAATCTGGGCGATATTATCGAAGAGCAAGGTGAACGCTTTCACAAAGACATTCAAACCGAGGAAAACAGATATCAGGAACGGTGAGACTGGGCAATGATTGGTTTTGGATCTTAGTCTGTGGTAACGTGACCGACACTCACAAAAGAAAAGGAACCCCAATCATTCAATTTGAGTGTGGATTGTGTGTATTAGTGAACACTTTCTTCTGGTCAATCTTATGTGTTTCTTTGTAAACAAGTACATTCATATTTTTACCTTGCTGAATTTCATTTTCTATGTTGCTATAGTGTATCATTTAGCCCTGAAGTAATGTTCTTTTAATGTATTTCTATAACTTTTAATTAGTGCCACCACTTTGCTACATTATTATCTTTCACTTTTGCTACGAGCATTTAAGAAAAACTAAAACAACAATCTTTTTCGAATAATTTTTCTATGTTTTACAGGTAAACTGCATTTACGGTTTGAATAAAACACACATTGCTTATACCATACGAACCGTTGACCCTACAGCAAAACCAATGCCGTATTCGTAATCAATGGCCCGGAATTATCTGAAATAAATTAAAAAAACAATATAAGCAGAAAGTTCATTAAAATTTGTTACCCAATGTATTGGTTGACAATGATGATGATGATATAAGTTATCTTAAAATCGCAAGATAATAATACCCATGGGATATACGCCCAATCATCAGTAATTTAAGACCATTTACCTTATAGTTCGCTGTTCCCCCTTTCGCCCTCCGTACAGCAGTTATTCGGAGTGTCATCGATTAAATGTGATGACGAATACAGTTGAGAGGTACGCCCAAACAAGCTGGGTGTAATGCGGCCTTCATTGTAGAAATAAAGTTTTTTGTAGACGTCTGATATGCTGTTCCATTTCACTAGAGGATTGATAACAGAAGAACTCGAAAGCCAATTTGCATGTTGGACGTCAAAACTGTGTTTCACAAATCCTTCCAGCAGAACATGACCTGTGGCTTGCAACATTCTCGTCTTGCAAGACATCGCCGCCATTTGGAAAAAATGCAGCATTGTTAAAAACACAGAGTCAGCAAGCAATTGACGATCGTGCGCACCAGTCATAGGTCGCTCCAATCGCTCCAGCGGCCCACGTTTCTGACTGGTACAGATACCTCACCCTATACAGCTGCCTCTATCGGTTTTCGCTGTAAATGCCGTGCAAGTTTGATAGAGTGCCTCATGTTGTTTGCGCGAAAAATGTGCACCGCCATCCATGGAATGGAGGAAAAAACGCAAATTGTAATACCAGCGCACTTTTTTCCAGTCATCCCACGTCGAACTTTGCATGATCTTTGCTCCAATTGAGTCACAGATGTCCTCCTCTCGATTTCAGGCTAAACCGTATCAAAGGTTTATCGCGGATAGTTGGACATGAAAAAAACATGCCACAATCAGCGATCCTATGGAAGAAAAAAACTCGCATATCAGAGGGTTCAAAAAATACTGACACACGGAATACAGCTGTGTAAATTGCTCCACAATTCGACACTGCTGTTACAAGTGCAACCTCCAAACGCACCACGTGCGCGTCTTGAGATACAACAGGCGCCTAACATGTCGCCAGTCTTCTTTGACTCCACATGATGTTGCATCAGCTGCATGTAATATTGCCTAACGGCTTTGAGAAACATTAATCAAAGAGCACACGTATTATGAGTAATCGTTCGCGGAAATCTGGTTCGTATAACAGGATATTAGTTATATGAAGCTTTCTAATTTTTCTTTAGTATATGTATATGTTACCGCTAAAGTGCAGAAATAAATTATTCTACAGATTATCTAGGTAATGTGCAGATTAACTAGGGCGATCCGTTAAAGTGCCGAAAATTGTTTCATTGCTCAAATTACCTAGGTAATCTGCAAATTACCTAGATAATCTGCACATTACCTACTAGGCACTCATTAAAGTGAAAATGAGAACTTTGCTGGAACAACAGGAACGTTTCTGTACGCTTAAATTAACATAATGTTATTTATTTATTTTTCGATACATAATGAATCAATTTAATACAATCAAACAATCAGGAAATTAGTTGATAGAATCAATCATCAATCAATAATAAAATTATAATAGAAAGAATCAAACTGTTTAAAATATTATTATAATTAAGGAAATGAATTTGCAAAACATATGATAAAATTATGCTTACTTATTAGTGCAATCTAAAGATTTGTGACACTTTGAATTACACAGCAATTGGTTTTTGCGACCAGCACACCTATTTGTGGTACATGAAATAAAAGATTGCCGTCTTATGCACGATTAGAATAACTAAAAGTTAAAAGAAACTGATGCTCCTGGGCACACCAAATGTGGTGAAAATGGTCTAAATGACAGGTTTAGGACAAACATGAGATCTTTCAATCCCTCTTGGGATCATCCTCAGATGTGCTCACGAATTAGAGATTCCGACTTTTAAATAACAGAAGGGGGAAGTGTCATGATTCGATCTGTGCGTTCACTGCGCATGTCTGGGATTGTTCATGGGAGGATCCGGGTCGCTGAGTGGGTGATTGTGTCATCTGGTGTTAAGGCATTCATGGTGTTGTCAGTTTCAGCATTATTGAATTCCCTTGGCAGGGTGCCCCTTTATCACCACTTTTGGCTGAGATATTTCTGCAACATCTAGAGTACCTGTCACTGAACCCTTTACCTAAAGATCTGGGTCTACATTTGTGGTATGTCGATGATGCCTTGGTTTTTTGGTTAGGTACTAAGGAAAAATAATTGAACTTTAGGGATTTCATGTTTTCACTAAATCCATCAGTGAATTTAACGTTGGAACTGGAAACCGAAATTGTCTTACCGTTTTTGGACATTTTGCTAACCAGAAATATTACAAATCATACTATTCAAACCTCAGTTTTCAGGAAGCCTATGTCTGTCCCTAGCATCGTTACTGACAACTCTATGCACCCTCTATGTCATAAGCTTGCAGCCATTCATTTCATGATACAACGAGCCATTATACACTCCTCCAGTAGCCGTCTGAAAAAACAAGAGATTGCAGAAATTAAGGAAATCGCCGGAAACCATGGTTATGAAGATCATTTGGTGGATTCGGTTTATAAAAGACTCAGAAACTGAACCATGTCCATACTCGTGAGAGAAACTAGGGATAAGACATTTGTTGGGTCCATGTGCTATGACCCACACATTACTCGTATTATGAAAAACTTATGTCATCGTCATAAAATCGATTTTGGCCTCAGAACATCAAATATCTACTCCATCATTCGCAACGACCGCGATCAAATCAAACAGGAATTCTGTCATGGAGTATATAGCATACCTCTTTACAGTACTGAGCCAGATGACCCACCTCTCACTTACATAGGATCTACCCAGAGGACTTTGGATATCAGAATGAAGGAACATGTTTATGACATCAAAACTCAAAACCATAAAACTGCATTATCACGCCTTACCAACAAGGGTTTTTATTATCCAGCTTGTCAAGCGGCTTCCATCGTTACAACACCACGGAACAAAACCTAATTGCTTTTTGCTGAGAGTTTGTTAATATTCATCAAGGGCAATCAATGTTGTAACGACTATATACCAATGTACATCCCAATCCTTGGAAACAATTTCCTGCCAAGGGAATTCAATATGGCTCAAAGTGACAACACCTTGAATGCCTTAACACCAGATGACGCAATCCCCCACTAAGCGACCCGGATCCTCCCGTGAACAATCCCAGACATGCGCAGTGAACGCACAGTTCGAATCATGACCCTTCTTCCTTCTGTTATTTAAAGGTCGGAATCACTAATTCGTGAGCACATCTGAGGAGGATCGCAAGAGGGATTGAAAGATCTCATGTTTGTTTTAAACCTGTCATTTAGATCATTTTCATCACATTTGGTGTGCACAGGAACATCTTTTTTTTTAACTTTTAGTTATTCTAATCGTGCATAAAACGGTAATCTTTTATTTCATGATTAACTGAGCACGAACTTTTCATCTATTTTAATATTTGTGGTACATTTAGATTTGCAGTCGCATTTTCTGAAACCCTGCCAAGTGATTGATTTATTGCTGTTTAACGTAAAGATATTTCTACATCAGTGACATCAATTATGAGAAATAAAAACAACCGGCGGCGACTAGACGCTGGCGAAACGAAATTAAGAGTGGAGGGAGAGGGGGAAGGTGTAGGGAAAGGAAATGGGAGAAACAGACTTTTGAACTTTAACGATACGGAAGCCGTTAATGTGCACATTACCTAGGTAAAATGCGGAAAAATCGTGATTCCGCACGTTAACGGAGCAAATCAGTTAATCTGCAGATTAGCTAGGTAATGTGCACATTTACGGCTTTCGAGCTTTAGCGGTAACATTGCGAAAAAGTTGCCATTTGAGTAAACAAGAATAACAAAAGAATATTCTTTGAAATCGATTAATATCTTACGTCTCCGCATGACACACTAAATTCGCGTTTTTCCGACCGCATTTGGCCGTAACCGAAACGGATGGAATTTTTTCGTAATTGACATCGAGTAATCCCTAGTGCGGAAAAGTGTCCTTTTTGTGTTCCGAATAACAGTGAAAAAAAAATATTTTGAAGTTTATCAATATGCTACGTCTCAGCACTGCACGCGAAGTTCACCATTTTATTCCCACATTTCGCTCGTAGGCCTAGCCTTCATAGAGGCATCCTGGCATGTAGAGCATCGGAAAAACCCGTAGGAAATTTCACTGTCTGAGTGCACCATGCGTGTGCATATGTAGTACATTCAGTTTGCTTTGCAATGTGTAGCGTGTAGCTATTCGCATGCCTCCAATGTCACATATGAAAACAACCCAGAACTCACCACGAGGACGTGACTACACTTCGAGTTTGGTCCACCCTCCCTCCAGCTCAGAATTTTATTTCTACGTGGCATATATTGTTCGGTAATTCGCTTTACTAAAAAAATATGGCATTAATTGCCGTCATGCAATTGTTGCTCTTATGAACGATTCTCTAACTTCAAATCCACACAGCCGCCCCGGTGGCGCAGTGGTCTAAGCGATGGCCTCTGATCATTCGTCCGAACGGGGTCTGGGTTCGATCCCGGTGAGGCATGGATGTTGTGTTTGTCTTACGGCACTGGCTCTCTCCCTTCCCTGGAACCAGTGACCCTAAATTAGGGACGGGCGACTGCCTATAGCCCATTGAGTTGCTCACGGTGGTCGTTAAACCACCAATAAAAAAAAATAAAAAATCAAAAAAAAATCCACACACTGAGGCAGCTGCTTCGGTCACCAATTTCACGCAAATTTCCACAGCTAGCGTGTGGCAGGGAAACTTGGTTATTTCTTCGCCATCTGCGGCAAAATTGCGATTAGTCGATCCAGATTGTCATCCGGGGTGTGTTTTGTCAGGGGTGGTTCTGTAAGACGCGTTTTAGTCCAATCGATCATCTCATAATATTCATTAGCATCCAAATTCAATTGCGGCACTTCGAATTCTCTTTTGACACCATTCATTTGTTGTTGTCTAATTTTCTTTATTCTTCTACATCCAAGATCTCAAACGTCGGTGCTATCGTTACGCGCCAAAACTAAATTTATGAATTATATGAAACTGGCTTTTATGAAAAATACCTCGCAATATTGTAAAATGAAAGAGGGAATCATTCGATTGCATATTCTGCACGAAACAGACAGATTCAAGCACACGCTCGTGCGTAGAAAATTAGTCCGGTTGGTAGAAATATAAACATAAATGCACAGTCATATCAGAATAATATGACCACCCATATAATCATGGTGTACCCGCCTTGGTGCGTCATAGATTGCACGGAATCGATAACTACCACAGGAAGATATGAGCGGACAGCTAGCGCAGATGACTCATAGTGCGTAACGTGCAGTTGACTCACAGTAAGATACTTTCAGAACAGAATGTTAATCGGCTACCATACCGAGTGTGGAAGCATCTCAGAAACAGTAGACTTCGTGGCTGTTCGCGAGGTTCTGTAGTAAGACTGCACCAAGAATGGTCCGCTGTCACGCGGAGTGCCTCCCGACGTCATAACTGCGGAGCTCCGACGACCATAGACCCCAGAGAAGAACGTCGCCTTCGTTGAATGGTAAAGAGAAGTCGTCGCCAAACAGCGCAACAATTAACCACGCCAATGAACGCTGGGGCACACAGGTACATGTACCCGATAACAGTAGAGCGAACCCTGTTACGCATTGGTTTCCGGAGTCAAGGTTGCGTCAAGGCGACCATGTCAACCCAGATCCATCGGCAACGACGCCTGGAGTTCGAATAGTGGTAGAGTGGGAAAATTTTGTCTTTTCCGGTAAATCGAGGTTCCTACTCCACAGAAGTAAAGAGCGGTGGCTAATACGGCGTCAAACCCATGGGAAGCAACAACCGGACTCCCTTGTCGATCACGTATAGCCCGGCTGTAGCAGTGTGCATATTGGGGCATGTTTTTCTGGTAAGACCTAGGAACGCTGGTACCACTGGATGGGTCCCTGAATGTGCATGGATACAAGTCCATTATCACTGACCACATGCATCCCTTCATGTTGGAAGTTTACTTTTTTGATGATAGTGTCTACCAACAGACAATGCGCTCTGCCACGGCGCTAAAGGGATCACGTGACTGGTTGCCGGGACACGACATCGATGTCCCCGCTATCCTTTGGCCTGCGAAATCGTCTGACTTCAATCTCGTAGAGCACTTGCGGGATTATTTGAATTGACAGGCTGGATGTGCGGACTCTCAACCACGTAATCTCCGGGTCCGTCGTGTTGTGATTTATTACGAATGAGCACGTTTACCTCGGGAAACCTTACAGGGCCTCATGGCGTCCATACCACGCCATCTCGAGCGCAACCTTTTGTTCTGAATGAGCAGAATTCAGAATATGAGAAATTGAAAGAAAGACATTAAAATTCATATTACAACGTAAACGTCTTTTGCATTTAAGACATTATTCACTGAAATCTGATGAACTAGTCGTAGTAGCACAATGAGCCTCCCGTTTTGCATATAAAGAGCGCTAGTTATTTGGAAGAGACTACCGTCTCCTCCCTGCTGTACCTGACTTAAGAATATTCCCAACAAGTTATCGATTAGGACAAACATTTTAGCGTCTTCCACCTTTAAACTAATCATCTCTCATTTCTCTCATCGAGCGGCCAATGGCCTTTGAGAAATATGAGAGCTTTTCTCATCAAACGACGACTTACGTTTATGTTATGTGTTCTGTTAGGTATTCTCTTACATCTACATCGTGAAAATGTTATCGCAAAATGACCTCAAAGTGATTACCTGAACAGGGTATTTTCCAGTTATGAGAAGACGTTCTACGTGCCGCAGGTGGTATAACGACATAATCGTCGAATTAAGGCTCAGAAAATTATCATGGTTTCTAATCTCACCAGCACTATAGTCCGAAACTAAACATCTGGTAGCGCTTGACAAAAAAACGGCATTGACCAGTTCTTCTTTTGTCAGTTCTGTAACGTCGCTGTGTACGTGGATACATTGGAAATGTTTTGCTGGCCTTGAAATCGGCTATCGTTATCAACTAGTCGGAGCGTCACTTCATTTCTAGTAGCTGGTCAAAGGCCAAGTTTCCACGAACAGCTCCCAAACATGTGATTCTGTGAGGGACTCCAATTCTTTGGTCTGCGAGGTTGACATACTTGAAACTTTCTACTTCTACTTCTGGGTTGATAGTAGATTTCCCTTAATTGGGGCGCTCCAAGACTTCATTGTTTCGGCTCGATTAAACGGCAATCACAATTATGCGAAGTTTTATCCCAAAGTGCTTATTCAGGATATTCTCTAACAACTATCCCAAATAAATGGCCGCTCCTGTTAGCCGACTGCAGAATTAACCGGGATCTACTGCATGTCAGATGAAAGTGCACATATCCGGAATTACAGAAGTGGTTGAATGTCGTACCCGGATATTATCTGATGTTGCCTTTGTGACTCCCTAAATATTTTTCAACATACGGAAAGCAATGGAATAGCGTTTGAACAAGAGTCGCGCCACCCGTGATGCGCACATTGAAATTTACTAAAAAAACAAACACTTTATAAGCATTCCTCTTTGTCGTCAAAGTCACATGCATGTCAGTCAACAACATAATAAAAATATCCCGTCTCTTATTCGATCAGTCTTATCCCGAACACACTGTACTCTCAGTTCAGAGCGAAAAAAAAATTTGCGTAAAACAAGTTGTTATCCCAGTATACACAGAAAAGTTTTCATGAAACATATATCGGCAAAAATTAATCATTTACTTCACGAAACAAACATTATGCTTGCAACGATGACTAACGAAATATCTTGAACGGTAAACTATATCGCATTTCATATGAGGGTAAAAGACAATTTTAAACATGTAAGTAACTTAAATAGTTGATCATTGTTTTGGAATATGCTTAAATAGGAAAATGTGGCAACATTTTTTGTTCTTATTTTTGCTTCATTTACTCGATATACGGCTAAGAGCGTATATCGAGTAAGCTTATATCACTCGATATACAGCTAAGAGCGAAAAATGCTGAAACATTTTGTCATAAACGAATTGTATATGGCAGAATCACTCTGCAATCAGTTCTCCCGGTAGTATAAATTCACAAAGTTTTATTCACAATTCCATGTTTTTTATCATGCTAAAATATTTAGCCTTCCTGTAAAGTTCAACTCACATCAACAAAAATGAATCTCAAGTATTTAAGAAACTGAACCTGACAAATTCGGCTGTAGAAGAGAAAAAAACGAACTTATCGTTTTCTTCGTTAGACATAATTGGAAATGTAAGTGTGATGACACAGAAAAGTGATGATCCAGAAAGTAATGTACTTATGATAAAGAAAGTAATACATATTATTAATAAGTAGCAACAGTTATATGAGTATGGAATATGCAATCAACTAGAATATATGATGAAACTAAAATATGGGAATGATAAGTGAGGCTATTTATTTTACTGTTGTGATGACGACAATCATAAATTCATCTTCAGCTCTGAAATGGTTAATTAAGCTTCTGTCCTTTTACGAAGCGTCGTATTTTCCTTTTCGAAGTGGAGTCGCTTTGGTGGAAATAATGGTTTGACTGGCGAATGCGTTGAAACAACCGGGAGTGGAAGTGAATGACTATTTATTTTAATGTTCTTTGTGAACGGTTCATATGCAGGAATGATTGAACAGTTCCGAAGAAAGATGACGTGCGCACCACATCAAAAGAACGGGCCAAAATGGATATCGCCAAGATAACATCCTGAACTATAAAATGTGGAAGAGCTAATGCTCGCGAAGTTTAAGAGAAGTTAAGTTTTATACAGTATCGGAAAAACCGTTATCTATTCATTAAATTTTTAAAGTAATTTTTCCAACAAAATACAAAAAAGGTTTTCTGTATTTTTGTTTTTATTGGTCTAGCAGAAACCATTCTTTAGTTCACGAGTATTTTTTAAAAGTACGCCCCTTTGAAAATTAAGCAAGTTGTCGTAAATCCAAAGTAATTATATATCGATTATCAGATATTAACATCTTAATCCTTTAAAAGGAAAGCAATTGTTATAAACCTGTTGAGCTATTTTTATATAGGAACAGAAACTTACTTTCAGACCAATTCCAAATTCAAACAGGTGGAAATGCTTTGTAAAATGAAGAGCTGTTTAAAGAGGAGGAAAATCAGCTCCACTTTCTTTAATTTGTAAAGATGCGAAATGGCTTAACGAGGAAGTACCGGCATAGATATTAGGAATACTCTTTGAAAAAATGAAATCACGACACTAAGAATCATAAAAATCGCAGGTGTGGTAGAAGTGCCGGAGATATGCCAATTCTAAAAGTTTCGCACTGAACGGTCCTGTGAAGCACATCGGATGGGCTATTAACGCGGGCAAACCGGTAATCTCTGTGTCGCCGCCTGAGACAGGTAGTCGATCGCAACGGGTTGTGAGACGCTCGCTCTCTGCCACTTGCACATCTAGATGCCTACCACCAACTGACCGCAACTGAAAGGGATAGGATCCTTGAATTGCGTATCACTTGTTTGTTGATGGACGCATTCGTCAACTGTTTATGATAAAATGCCAGCAGCATACAACACTGATTGTCACAATGGAATCAGGACCACCAACGGTAACGGTGACGGGCAAGTGTTGTTGACAAAGATGCACTGCAGAAACGACAGACGGACCACTGTCGTTAAATGTTATAAAGATAGATATTCTCACCTTTTTTCCACTGCAAATGATATCAGAACATCATTCAAACATCAGAGGGTGCGAAATGTGTCCACATAAACGGTCCGAAATAGTTTTCATTTAGCAGGCCACCACGCAGGGCATGCAGCAGCAATAGTAACATTAACAGCACAACATTGAACCAACCACTTAACTTACTGCAGTACAAGATAACATTACGATGTGGATTTGGGATATGTCTAGTTTACCGATGAGTCCCGCTTCTCCATGTGGCCTAAAGATGGCCGAAGTATAGTCTGTAGGGGTATCACCGAGTGTCACAGATGTCCAATACTAGGCCTCATGATTTTGGACGGCATTATGTTTCATCAACGGACGACATCCATTTCAAAAGATTCCTAAGCTTAAATGAAAACTGCGTGTTTCGAAAGCAAACAACTTTTGAGCATTCTCATCTTTGTTATAGCGAAAAAAAGTTCTTCTGAACTTTACACGTGATCTAACTGTTAAACATGCAAATCTTATGTTATAGTTATTATGTACAGAGTACCTTCGGAACAAGGCAGTGTAGTTCGACAAACATCTGTGATATCTTAATACATCATTGCTTAAACTGAAATATTTGACAGTCAAATATTGTATAATATTGTATATGAAATATTTGACAGCCAAAATATTGTATACTTTTGAAAATAATGTAAATATATCGAATATGGGATAGTAATGTAAATTAGGTGGTGTAGAAAGAAAAACTTAACATATATTTATAAAGTAATAACGATCTATGCGTTTAGTGCGTGCTTGCTCGTAACCATATAAAAGTTTTGTAATATAGGCAAAAAGTTCCCCTATTTCTAACTATCTTGAAAGAAAAATTATTGGTCATCAATTCCTAAACGACTCAAATGTGGCGACAAGTTGTTCTACACAACGGGTGCAATAAAACAGCATGAAAATACCATATAATATTAAGAAGGAATATGACAGCTGAACATGCTTTTAAAGCAAAACGTTCAGTATCTGAAAAAGAAACTGAATTTCATAACACATGTCTGAATCCAACGTAAGTAGAAACACGCTCTCTTTCGTTGAAGTTTAACAATACACATAATAGAGTAACGATATGAGAAGACAATAAGAATTATGCTCCGTCTTTTTGGCGTATAAATAATGAAAACATGAGCTGCTAGCTTTCGCTACCTCCGGGTAGTTTCTTAAGGCAGTTAATAGTTTAGATTACATAATCGAGGAAGAAAGGAAACACTTCTATGAATATGAGTAAGTTCTAAAAGATAAGGCACTTACTCAATATCACGAGTGGTTAGATCTCAGGTCCGGGTGCTCACGTGGAAAATCAAGAATTCGGTGCCGTATCATAGGAAGGCTCGTGATAACAAACTATTCGGTTCACTGACGTAGCAACGTGTTCCCAGTCTTTGGGCTCAACAGCCTGTATTCGACGAGACTGTGGATTCCACGAGAAAGTCTCATTTCTTATTGCAATCATTGAATATATCTAACAGCTTAGAAGGGATTGACGACAATATGGCTATACATTTTTGCCTGTGTCACCACCCGCATGGACATAACAATATGATTGAAGGATTTACAGCACAGAAGGTTTAAACGGACAAGTTGCTGCTGATACAAGGCTTTTAACCTAATACGAAGAAGAAAAAGGCTCCGGTTGGTATCTATGGACTCAAGTAAAAAAAATTCTAAGTCATACTGTACATGAGTTAATAGATATAGCATTTGTTATAAGTGGCAGCAGAGAATGACGTCACACTCTGTCGAAGTATACAATAGGGTGATAGGACAAAGTTGGGGTTCGGGAAGAGTAGATGGCTTATATTTACCTTGGGAAGCCACTACGGGGGTCTGACAGCTTAACAGGTGCATCCAAGCGAAGGAAGACATTTATCTGATCAAACGTCTGTAACGTGCTTAGGATCAAACCGATGTCCATTTCTAATCAAAGAGATGCAAAAATATCCCTTTAGTGGCATGTTCTGCCACAGGAGTTTGAGGATTTAGGTTTAACATTATAGCATTTTCAGATGCAGAAGAACCTCGATAACTCGACTCAATGTCAACTGAACAGATGTTGAGTTTTCCGGACTCCGGGATAAATTATGCTAAGCTTATAGTATACTTTGCTACAAATTAATACGTTATTGCATTTAATGCATACAGAGCGAAGGAAAATTTATAATTTAACAAAAAAATACAGTCATTGTGCTACAAAACAAGTATACATATAAATATGTTTACCTCCAGACGAAGAAACCAATCGCCTTTGTATAAAAATCTGGTGATGCTGGATTGCCTCTTGCACTCATTTCTTCTTCATGCTGATTCATCACGTAAGCAACAAAGTACTAAAATATCCATCTCAGAATCACCTTGCTCCTTCAAATAACGCACAGTGTCTTCAACTGGTTTCAATCCTTCACTGTGAATCACCATTTTAACTTTTGCTTCATTTTCCATTTCCTCACGTGCTTTTTCATATTTTTGGTTTTCTTTTATCAGTGCAACAACTTCTTCATTCCAAAAGTAGAAAGAAATGTGAACATATGAATGGAATTGATGTGAATATTCATTCCATTCCTAAAGTAGAGAGGAATTTGTACATCAGATCGGCCGTCAAAAATTTGCCGCTACCCAGGGGTGAGTGGGGGTGTAGAACAAGTTCTTCAATGTCAATCAGAAAATCATTAAGTATGGACTTGTCCTCCAACCAGATAGCTCACGCGGTACGAATAAGAAAAAATAAAATTAATTTAGATTTTCGTGTTTGTTTTTTGTTTTTGTTTGTGGGGGAGGGGGGGGGTCGTGTTTTCGGGTTTTACTGCCATTATAGCGCTTCCTCCACTACATCGTGAAGAGCCGATCCTTGTGCAGCAGCCCAATATATTTTTGAATGAACGGCCTCAATCACGTAAGATCATGATTATATACAGTTTTAATTGGTATGCACTGAGCTTAGATAACTGATGGTATCCGTATGATAGTTCAGACGTGCAGAGAGAGAAAATTAGCCGCATGAAAAGAGAACCAAAATAACTTCACTTCCTTCACAAGCGTGTAGAGTTCACGGTAGGTAATCCTTATCCATACATCAGAAGAGTTTATCCCACATTCTGGCATGCCGTGGAATGTATTAAGTGCAAACGTTTGCTATTGAATCAGGTAGCCTTTATTTTGTCCTCAAGTGTGGAGGTTTCCTTCCTGTATACATTGAAGACAAGTTTTTTCAGTTTTCAACAGAAAAGGATGTTAGACGAATTGCTCATTTGATAATATTGCCATTCGAACACATGACCGTCAAGAGTTTTGAGCTGAACTGTTTTTCTCAAGACCGCTCTTGGGCTCTATTGTAGCTTTACGCAAGAAACTCGCCTGTGACGTCACATAATAATTTCCAGCTGCTGTTGTGTCCCAAAAGAATCCAAAAGTTTCGTCACACAGAAAAATGCATATCTGCTTGTGTTGTTATGTATCACCTCATGCACGATACATGCACTTGCTTTTTCATATCCCAGAATGTATTCTATTTTGACGGTGCTTGTATGTGCCCGTCAAACCAAGCATCTATCTCTCAAGGTCACTTAAATCACGATTCTTTCGCGTACTGAATTTCTTTAGACTTATTTCGCTCAACCGAGAGAACAAGCTTATAAATATAATAGTTGCATTCATAAGTAAGGATGGCACAACTCTGATTGTTATTAGGTGTTGCCTGTGTTGTTCCACTGTTCTTTCCCAATAGCAAATAAGACATTTTCCATACATAAAAAATATTTCAGTAGAAAATGCTCTGTTATTTAATATGCCATATCTTCGCTTGAAGGTAATATTGGACATGGCTCAACCGAGAGAACAAGCTGGATTCAGGAGTGGCTACAGCACTATAGACACTATAGATCATATCCATGTACCGAGAGCACTAACTTAAAGCGAGTGGGAATATGATCTTCCATTATGCATGGCTTTTATTGATTATGAAAGAGACTTTGATGCAGTTAAATTATCACCTGTTACAATGGCATTGAAATCCTGCGATATTGAAGATGAATACATTAGTATTAATAATAACATGCATGAAAATGCAGGTGCCAAAGTTCGACTATTTGAGGATACAGCACCAATAAAAATTGGTAAGGGGGTCAGAGAAGATCACACATACCTAAAACTCTATAATGCTACATTGCAAAATGCCTTTCACTCACTGAACTGGGAAAACAAAGGGTTAAACATTAATGGAGATTATTTAACTCACTGTAGTTTTGCTGACGACTAAGTCATTTTTGCAACTACCCCATCAGAGCTACAGAGTTTGATACAAGAACTTGCTAACAAGAGTAATGAAGTTGGATTAAAAATAAACTGTCAGAAGACAAAAGTGACGTATCTCTTTCAAGAATGAAAATTTAATGATTGAATGGTGTGAGATACTTACATTCTCTTAGACAGAAGATATCAAGCAAGGGTCACATTGATGAAGAAATTGATCGGCGTATAAGACTTGGATGAGGAGATTTTAATTAGGTCTTATAAGAAAAGTGTTAGAAAAATGCGTTCTTTGAGTTCTTACGTATGGTGCAGAGACGCGGACCATAAGTAAAATAACATACATGGACTGTAGAGAACTGAAATAATCATGGTGAGGGGCAGGCTCAGTGTAACCAGGAGGAACAAAAAGAGAAACTCGTGGATCAGAAAAATGACAAGAGTGGAAGACATCGTGATTAGGGGGAAATCCCTAAAATGGGAAACGGTTCGACACATTGCCAGTAGGACGGACACCGATTGTAAACCGAAACTTTAGACTGAATTGCAAGAGATAGGAAAATACCCAGAAGACCGCATGGGAGATGAATGAATGAAATTCGAAAGCATGCGGGAGTTACATGGAGGATAATGCAATAAGCTATACAGTTGCGGAAAAAACTTGAGGTGACTTTTATCCAGCAGTGGATAATTGCTGACAGTGATGATCCAAATTGATAATTGTTGACAATGATAATGCCGATTATATTTACCTTATACACGTAGATGATATCGCATTTACTTTTTATTACAGAGAACTAACATGAAACGTATTTCGGATTTACTATGATAACATGTTCTGTTTCTTTAATTTATACCTTATGTCCGACTCCTACAAAAGGCCGACGCATGAAGGACCATTAAAGAATTATATAGGATATTATTAATATTTTACCTAACATTTTCATTCACACAAGCCTTCATATATTATTTTATCAAACGAGAGGAAACATTAATACTAGGTAGAATAGAAATTAAGATTCTCTAAAAAAGTGGATCCTATTATGATTTCAATAATTACATACTTCCATACAAAAGCAGGCAAACAACTGAGAGGGTGGGGGCCTGCACGAGAGTTTCCGCTCGTAACAGGAAGTATACATTTATCTTTAAATGCTTTTGAAGAACACTCTACAAAGAGGTTCTCACCCAAGGTCTTTCCAAGGGAAAAAAACGACAAAAACATAGAGAAACCAATAAAAACTTTTTTGAAAGATGAAAAGATAGAAAAGTGGTGAATAACAATAGTACAGGAAATTCAAAAGTTTTATTTGCAAGAAACAAAACATCAAAGGATCCTGTTATACATTAATTTTGTTATTAATATTTTTATGCTGAATTTAAAATAGTTTCAATTTAAAAATGAATAGTGATAAATATTTAAGTATTATTTAGTAAATTATTGAAATATTGATGATATAGTCAAAATAAATTAAAAAATATATTTAAATTTTTAGAAGAATTTACTGTGAATAAATCAGAATTCTTAATAAATGTATTTAACAAAGTGGGAAATAATTAAATGTTACATGTTTGTACCATTTAGCTCTAATTTTTCTAATTTGAAATAGTTATTTTATAATTTTATTTAATATTTTCAAGCCCTTCTTATATATAACTGGAGCCGAAGATTTCCATCTATTAAAGGTTTTTTGAGGTCCGTATTTTCTAGTTTCGAATTTTAAAAATCTTCTAACATCACATTTAATTGCTAATTTAATCTGCTTAGAATTTTTGGAATTGTGTTTAAAAGGTGAAGCAGTTCTATTTTTCCATAGATTCTATTTTGTAATCGCAATAATGTAAAGTTTAACTAAATTTTTTGGATCAGAACAACTAAGAGGTAGATGTTATGAAATTTGGTGTGTGGAAATTTTATCTCTATAGTTTAAATATTGCCGCAACCAATCCCAAATGTGTCCCGAGAAGCTGCAGCCTACAAAGATGTGTTGCAATGTTTCCACAGAACCACATTGATTACAATTTGGATGTGATATTAATTTAATTTTAAACAGCCATTTTCTGGTCGTAATAATATCATGTGGAATTTTAAAGAGCAAATCTCTAATATGAATACTAATTTTAATTTTTGATTGAAAACTCTAGAGAATATTAACTAGATTAGGTTGTAAAAAATTTTCTCATTTATTTGGGTGTTTGGCATTAAGTGCCAAATAAATCCTATTTAGGTTATCATCTTGAGTAATGTTTTTCAAAATGGAATTTTCTTCTATATCCTGCCATATTTTTTCATTGTTGTAAATTTTTTCCCTGTGAAAGAAAAAAAGGTCTCTGGGGCCTGGTAGAGCTAAAGAATTGCAAATCTCTGCCGACTTGAAATCTAATCAATTTTGAGGCAGGATACTTTTCATTGTGAAAGAATTTCCTTAGAGTCGTAAAACGAATGAGACTGAATTTCAAAGTAAGCTGGACAATGCTTTATCTTAGTGCAGCTTCAGCTGCTAACAGAAGTACATTCGCCTATTATTGTAAAAATTGGGAAAGAAACAAATTATTAATGTATGATTATTTTTATTGCAGTATATTACTGCACACAATGTTGCGTTATCTGTATATTAATTCTATAAGGTTGTTTACTGTAAGACCTGTTGTGAGAGAACGGCTGAACGTAAACATATGGTTGAGGTATAAAATAAAGGTCTTACCATGTAAATGTGCCAGTCGAAGAGAAATATGAGATTGGGGCAACAGTTCGGGCGTTATGGGGCGCCAACGTTCGCATGTAAAGTCTATGGGAGAAGCGTGTGGTTAACATTCGATCGCCTACTGTTGACTCACGCGCTGTTAAAGCCGAACATGGACTGACTGAGAGAGTCCAAAGTCCGAAGTTTCTTTTCTGGGCGAACCGTTGCGCCAAAAAAGAAATAATCCTATATATTGGACACATGTTCGATATTCTAAGGTTTGAATTAAGGTGCAACAACGTAATAAAATATTTAGGAGCAACACCCCATTTCATGGTCTTGCTTTCAATTTGACATTTCCAGCACGTGAGTTGTGATTAACATGTCGCTTGTTCATAGAGGTAGCATAGGGGCTCTTCACTTTTGTC
Organism: Macrothele yani; assembly: GCA_039090855.1. Lineage (NCBI taxonomy): Eukaryota > Metazoa > Arthropoda > Arachnida > Araneae > Macrothelidae > Macrothele > Macrothele yani. Next base: position 38,806,827 of record CM077033.1, on the reverse strand, counting down.
GGCTGAAGTCATTTACTTTATTCTATTCCATTCTTGGTCATGTAGGGTTTTTTTTCCTTTCCTCCGAAGTCGTCATGTAGTAATCTTCAAGTACTTCTTAATTTTTTTACCAAAAACGTAGTCACGTCAAATATGTTCACTGTACACATTGACGGTCATATTTACATATCAACACTTAAAAAACCCACCGTTTTTTCGTCATAAATACATCCACACATTCATACACTTCATTATACACGATATACAACCAACAGAAATGTTCTATGCACTCACTATTTACATATATATAAAAGACGTTTCCACCTCGGTTAACTACATCGATGTTTTATAAATCAGCCTTCAAATTGCATACATCTCATGACCTCTGTGAAATGGCTTCGAAAAAAGAGCTCGCCCATAACGCACTCTATCCTCGCGAACATCTCAACCCTAGCACTTTCTGTAGCTACCTGCTACCATCATCGGGAGGAGTGGGACGAGAACTCTAACTTATACTCACGGCATCCTCAGAGCAAGTTAGTGACTCTTTCTGAGCAATATCAACTCTTGATTCTTCGTTCTCCTGGCAGCTGTGGCGCCCTCTCTTGTTTGTTTTAGATTTCAATTTTCTGACATTTCTGTATTTCTGTTACACTCTTATTAAATCCTTCCAATTGTTACGCATTACATTTGGATCATAATGGTTACATACTAAAGCTATATTTGTTAGTACCATCAAGTACTTCATAGTACTTACAAATAGAGCTTCAGTATGTAACCATAATAATCTCTTAAGTTACTACCATCAAAAACTTGATGTTAAAAATTAATGACAATATCAGCAGATTAGAGCAAGCAGGTGTTTACGCAATTCCTATTACAGCAGATCCGCCAATGTTATACATAAGCAGCACAAAAAATAAATTAAAATATTTGCTGAAACAACATATAAAAAAAAGCAGAAAAAGGTAGAAAAGACAGCACTCATGCAATACTGCTAAAAAACAAGAATGATTAATAAATCATCTCTGCCTGAATAACCCACAGAGCATATATCTTGGATTGTCACACAGAAAAATCTGAAATCTGTAAATTAAAGTACGTTTTTTTAAGCAATAGTTTCCTGTATATGGTAAAAAGCAATACGTATACTACACTCGGCACTCAAAATAGATCATCGGGAATTTTGCACTGAAAATGCCTGATAATTTCTTGGAATTCCAGAAAATCGATGCACACGATATCACAGGACACCGCCGCACGGGTTCTAAAAGAATGAATGGCATATCTCTACCGAGATAACAGGAATATTCCTCAATATATAGTCGTTCTTATAAACAAAGCCACTTTCAAAAAAGAAACACCCTTAGCAGACAAGTATTACTCATGTTATTTAATTAGTGGTGTTCGTTGCAGACTCGAGAAAATTATGTGTGAAAGAACTGTTGCAATTCCGGAAGAAATAATACTATTTTCTATACACTATCTACCAGCAAATAATTAGACCCCTGCAATTGACGATATCTGCGGTTCTGATACACGTCACGGCCGCGGTCGTTAAATATAAGGTGGGAAACAGCAACGTAACCAGTCGCATGCAAGATGCCACGCAGTTCTGAGCTTTCTGATTTCGAGAAAGGTGTAATCGTCGGGTATCACAGAAATGGACGATCCATACGTGACATATCCAGCGAGTTGAAGTACCCAAAATCGACAGTGGCCTACGTGATTGGCAAGTGGAAGGTGAGAGGTATCTGTCGGAATCTGCCCCGACCCGGTAGACCCACAAAACTGGGAGTTAGAGACCGACGGGTGCTGACCAGAGAAATTCGGCAGAACCGCGCCGAATCGATGGGCCACATCCCCGAGGAATTTCAACAGACATCGGGGAGTGTTCTTTTGATGAATACCATCCGTAAGGAAGCCCATCTGCTCGGTTATCATGGACGTGCTGCCGCCAATGAGCCTTTGATCACCAAGCCCAATGGCGCTGCTCTGCTAACGTGGTGCAAAGAACGTCTACCATGGACCGTTGTACAGTGGAAACAGGTTCTATGGAGCGACGAATCAAGGTTCTCTCTCTACCGTTCCGATGGCAGGGTCTGGGTTTGGCGTCTGCCTGGAGAACGTCTCCTGCCGGAATGTATTGGGCCAACTGTGAAGTTCGGCGTCGGTGGAATTATGCTATGTGGGTGTTTCTCCTTGTATGGCACGGGTCCCCTGGTCGCAATTCCTGGTAGACTCAACGCCGAGACCTACTGCACCATTTTGGATGATCATTCGCTTCCTACGTTGTGGCTGTTTTGCGGGGTGGACTCATGTTACTTTCACAATGGCAATGTCACCTCTCATGTTGCGAGGTCCATCATGGCTTGGTATGGTGACAATGGGGATAATCTAATGGCCTGGCCTGCGCAGAGCCTGGACCTTAACCCTATCGAGCACCTCTGGGATGAGTTGGAGCGTGGACCTAAGGGGTGACTCCACTGTCCGAAATCGGTGAAGGAACTGACCTGTCTTTTCCCAGCCGATTGGAAGAAAATACCGCTAGCCGTCGTACTACACCTGGTTGAGAGTACGCCCCGGAAGGTCGCAGCTGTAATCGCCACTAGTGTAGGCTACACCAACTATTGAAGATGAATAACACTTCCTTTTACTTTGCTATCACAGTTGTCCAATTACTTGTTGGTAGATAGTGTATTTCAAAATATCGGACTGAGAGAAAACATTGGATTGCAATGATATCTCGCGCAGTTATTGAAGAACGTAAGATTTCATCAGAGATGCAATCACTGAAATATGTGCAAAATCCGTTTACGGCTCGCTTTTTACTTTAAATATCATTGACCTTGCAAATGCTTTCCATGAAACATCAAACGATTTTGCGGCGCAAAAAATGTTATTCCACTAGTGTTTAATTTGAGAAGCAATGTGTCATGCACCTGCTGCTCAGGCAGGAATTAAGCAATTCTAAATTTAAAAGTTCCATTAGATTTACCAACAAAGCGCAGTTGACATATTTTTTCGATCAAATGTCTTTCAAAATGCTGATGTTTCTGCAAAAGAATAATTAAAAATTACACTGGAAAGCTCTCCGAAATACTCTCAGGAATTCGTTCATTAAAAAGACTCCAGCAGTTTTATTTGAAATATAAAGGAAATAGTACAATTATTATGAAGAGTGATGTATGGCGCAAAGTGTATATCATCGAAAAAGAGTAATCGCAGACTATCGTTTTTAGCATTATACGTGTTTTAAAGCTTTAAAAATAATTTCCCATTTGCGGAACTTAAGACAAGTGCGAAAGTACGACGTTTATCGAGTTCTGACCTACACATGGTACTGGGCCTTCATTCTTGTGCTAAATGCACGCCAGAAGCGAATGGGTACCTCGTTGACGAGGAACAGTGTTATTAAAGAGTATATGTCATGTTACATATTGTGTTATCAAGTAAGCAAAGGATGAAAATCGATAAAGATGTTCTTGTATCCCTACTACATTATCGGAAAAAAATTAATTTTGCAGCAACAAGTGAAACTTGAGCAGCTCTAAACAAGGAAACCCTGGACAGCAGCGCTGCACGAAAATTTCACAAACGTAATTATTATATATCAACCTACTTCCACTACCCAGCAGGTTTACATGCACCCCTAACTCTCAACTAGATCGATGGATGCAGTTATGTTTCCAACATAGGCAGATTGCGTATCCAGCATCAGACTTGGAGGCTAGGTCATGATATTAAATAACAAAGACATTAATACCCTGGGCGAATCTCCAACAAGCAGCATCCATAATTGCAGGAAAATTGTTGGCTGTGGGATAGGTGCTCCCAATTTACCACTAATCATCACTTGTACCAGCCTGGGGTTTGCTTTAAGCTCCATGGAATGCTTCGCACTTACTAAAACACCCGCCGGCAAAATAACGTGTCTTTCTGTGTCGTGCATTGCTATAAAATCTACAGGTCTGTACGTTTTTGGCATCGTATCGTTGCAAGGGATGAAAAGTCGATTTTCTTACTACATCCTAACATTTGAATCCAGGATTGCGACCACAAAAGCAAGAACACTGAATGGCCCAAGGTGGGGGGGTGGGAGGTGAGAAAAAATCCTGTTTGGCATTTGGTGAAGCTGTGAAGTTCCTGTGCACTGAGAACTACTGAGATATGGTCTCGCTGTGGAACTATACCTGCATGGAAAAGTGCCGCAATGGATCCATGATGACATGCACAAGCTTTACCCAATGCATATCAATGCAAAGAGGGCATGATGCAAGGGGATAATTCCCAAATCATACCTCCTGAGTGGTCCTCCTGAAACTATATGAATCTAAAGGAGTTGAATACTTCCTATTCCCCAGACCGTCTATAACTTTTCGCTTCCAACTACCACCTGATCAGCTCCATGAATCATTTCTTTCGGCTTCAGTGATGGCAGTAAAATTCCATGTAAGAAAGGTTATGTCCTTAAAGGCTGCCGAGTGACAGATCCCTGAAATGTTGGCCCTGTAGAACGTTGGTAAGGAATTATAGAAAACTTCACTCTTTATTTTGTTGAATGTGCTAAGTGCGTATAGATTTGTGGTGCAATTAAACATTATAGCTGAAAACAGAACTAATATGTGGCTCACATTGATAGCTCTAGAAAACAAAATTCCATTTATAAAATGCATTTTTTGCCTTCCTGTAAAACTGCGCCCTTAAAATGATTTTTAGTATTTTGAATTAAAACGGATTCCTAAACCGTATTCTTTGAAAGTTATATCAAAACAGATAATGATATGAGTAAAAAAAAACAATTAAGGTATTCATGTCGCACATCTGAAAAAATATTCTAATGCGTTCAGTGTTGGTATATATTTATTAAACCTTAAATGCCTTTTACAGGAAGATATTTTAAAAGAATCAGCGGGTAAAATAGAATTTTCAGTAAAATTTTCAGTATTTTATTATGCTATACTTTCCTAAAATGTTACCTGAAGAGACAAAGCATACGCACAAAGATTTCAATTGCATTCATTTAGAGGAAGGTAGTAATGCCACCTTAAGGTAACTAAACCTTGTCAGACTTTCTCGTCCGCAGAGAATACGCTTACATTTCGGTATTATGACCAACGCGGTCAGTAACAAAGAAAATCAGTAATGAAACCAATTGTTATGTGAAATATGGAACCGCATTGAAAGGCACAGAGGATATGGGGGAAAATATATTATGTTACAATATAATAACACAAGTTATTGTCTTACATTCTTACTTAATCAAATACAAACGCGCAAAACAAAATGCAGCATTCGCGATTAGCAGAGAGGGGTGGTGTGCTCTTGTTTTTCTTACCACGTAATTCTTGAAAGTTGCGCGTTCTTGTAAACAGTCATTTCTTAATTAAATCACTCATCGTTAAGTGCAACCATAACTTTCACGCCGTTCAAATATTCACAGCGCAATATTGCACGCACACTTTCCCTCGATATCCCCATCATATCATCGCCACGTGCAACTAATATATTAACCACAACAGCCTAATTTCTGTCCTTAAAATATATTCTTCCGCGCGCAGCAGTCTGGAATTTGTACGTTTCAACAGGCCTGTAGTATCTTTCATTACACACAACATACTGTTTTTTCCTGAATTTTTTTACAACCTGATACTAAGGTACACAGCTTTCTAAGTAAGCAGGGAATGCAAAAATCCGTAAAAGCAATGACATACTTAATGACACTGACACAACAGAGTATTTCTATTATTAGCTCTGACACCTAGGAAAGATAGCTGTCTGACACTAACATTTTATTCATTCAATGCTAAGCCGAAATAACACCTGGTTTGCTCTGAAAAAAATGGTATCCTTGGGCAGCTCTGTTTTAAGGAAATCCATTTGTTACATAAGGCAGTTATGCTTTCTTTTTCTCGCTATTTGGATATAACGTTTAATAGAATAAATATAATTTAACACGGTGTATTGCATTACAATCTGCATTAAATTACTTTTCTAACGATATATAGAATTTTATATGGTTTTTCTAAAAAGACGACCGATGTTATGAAACGTTAAAACATAGAAATACAAATTACCCAAAAGGTTTTCGTAATTTTGGCACTAGTGTAAATGACTTATTTGCATTTGTTTAACATGAATATATTAATATATTAACATACACAATATATAAATTTACATTCACTAAAATATTTTATCGAAATATCTTTCTGCGTGAAGAGGGATGGCAAATACCTTAATCATCAATTTTCATATGTACATGATGGAGAATTTTGGTTCTTTTATCTGACTGTCTTCTTTCCATCGAAGCATATGGTTAACTGCTCTTCATCACAAAGGACATGCTTGTCAAATTTTAAATACCCTCTGTGAACGCAGAATTATGGTAAATAGTTTGCGTAGAATATGAAAATTAATTGAAATCATGAAAATTAATTCAAACGTATTTCTTGATATCCCAGTGGTTGAAACGGCGAATTCATGATACTAGGCGCTTTACTCAGCATTTTAAGCTACAAGGTAAAGGCTTTTACCACAAATTAAATTTACATTCAGAGGCGACGCGTATAAAGGTGAAGAGAAACAAGTTCGTGAAGACAATGATTCCTAAAGACAAAAACACGACAGTCAAATTTCAATCATATGTATGGAACAATATCTTAAAATATATTAATTTCTTGAAAATATTTTCAAGTAAATAATCATTTTCACGAAACTGCAGCTTTTATAAATTGTCTGCAGGTAGCTAACAGATGCTTCTGAATCATTCATGAACATTTTCCTTAACAGATAACTTTTTTAAAGATACACATTCAGTATTTTTTTTTTTATAAAAATATTATTTTAAAAATCGTTTACCTTTTTAAGTTCGCTGTCCAATATGATCCTATGTACACAAGTGATTTATCAATCACCTGAATCATTGTGAAAAATGAAGATTGGAAGGCACTGAAAAAAGGTAATGCAATGACAATTACTAAAAAATAGGAAACGCTAAGAAAATGAAAGAAAACATAGCTTGATGTACAAAGGATTATGAAAAAACTGGGAACGCTAAGAGTTTGTAGGGACATTTTGTTAATCAGCTGTAGACCAATCTTGGGCTTTCAAAATATAAGAAATTTGACATGAAGTAGACATACAGATCATTCACAAATATTAGCGAATTTGTTTCCACCATTGCCAGAATTTTGAAATACCTGGCTCTAGCGAAATGAAATTTAACACCCTGGTACTAATAAAATTTCAAATAATCGAGATTTATGTTTTTAATTACTATTTGCTTTAAAAACTAAATTCTACTTTCAGTGCCCTCTGGAATTGATGATTTTGAAACTTACAATTAGAAAGATAAATTAAAAGTATATAAATATTTTACCTTCAGTTGGAAATAAATTATCTCAATACATTGACCATGTCTTGAAAATAAACAAGACGTAAATAAAATGGAAAGTGTGCATGAAGGGTGATATTCATTAATTTGTTGTTAAACTGTTCCATAATTGGAAATAATTTCTTCATATAAAAATTTTATTAACGAATTAAATGTTTGTGGTATGTGTTTTTCATACTGGAATAGCAATTGACCTTTCTGCTTTACGTGGGAGAATATTTTATCTCAATTATTGATTTCTGATGTAAACTGGTGTCCAAATTGACTTAATAAAACCCACTCTAAAACATGTCTCAAACTGAACGACCTATTCAAAAGATGCTTAGGAGACACAAGGGGAAGCGCTTAGTCGTATCGAAACAATATTGGGCTAGCGCCTACTGATATAGGCATGTGACAACAATAAATTTCAGGCATGGGACTTTGATGAACGTTCTGATACGATCGCAGCAATTGGAGTTTGAGTTGGACTGTAAGTGGAGTTTGATATGGACCGATTCAAAGCATCGCTTAGAAGAGCTTTTACGGTGGAGTGATATCGGAAAATCAGGTTTATTTTCGAGACCTTGTCATTATATTCAGATAATTTAACAAGTTGAAGGTAAAATATGTAATCAAAAATTGGCAAATATGATTGGTTGGTTAGGTTGGTTATTAGATTTTATTAGCGCAAGGGCCATGGTTGGCCAAAGAGCGCCAGATACAAGACAAACAGACCAAATTAAAAAACGGGGCATAAATCGCAAAATCTGGCTGACCAAGTAAAACCGAACGATAAGTACAAAGGAAGGGCCAAAAAAGACAATGAAACAAACAGTATGAAAAACATGGTACAATGGTGAGAAACAAGGCGATTAAGTAAAACTGAGGAATGAGAATGATAAAACACATTACGAAACCGAACACAACTACACATAGGATGAGTCACTCTCCTCCCCCACACACTCTAATATAATGCTGGCCGAGGGCGAGGACGAACTGTCACTATCCTCCCCCTCATGTTCCTCTGCAATGTTAGTTGAGGCTGGGGACGAACTGTCACTCTCCTCCCCCCGATGTTCCTCTATAATATTGGGTGAGGGTGGGGACCTCGCTGAGTCCGAGACAGTTGCAATGGTGGGCAGTTGGACCGCGACAGTTGGATGGGCACTGCACACCTTTGCGGATTGAGGGCCGGGTCTTCCGCACGTGCAGGCTTTCTGCTGAGAACTGGAAGAGTCGGTCGTCTTCGAAAGAGAAGGCGCAGACTCAGCTATTCGAAAAGGCTGGAGCTCGGGGAAATCCACCTGTGTCGCTTGTTCAGCTGTAGATCGCCTGGCAAGTGCGGCGAGAGCTACAGGGCGCGGAACAAAGGGCTGCACAGGTTGTGGCAGAGACTGAACTACTGCGGCAAAAGTACGCTGTCGGTTGGTGGGAATACCCAACTTGGCCTTGGCAGCAGGGTACGAGAGGCCTTCCAGGGTCTTGAGGCGCTGGATCGCCAACTCGTCCTTCCATTTCATACAGTTGCGGGAGTAAGCTGCATGGGCCTCACCGCAGTTAACACAGCAGGCCGCAGAAGTGCAACCTTCCCCGTCATGTTCACTGGAGCCACAATTTGCGCAACGAGCGGAACTCTTACAGAAACGTTGTGAATGCCCGTACCTCTGGCACCTGAAACAGCGCAGAGGACTGGGAATGTACGGGCGAACTCCACAGACCAAGTAGCCAGCCTTGATTTCGGTCGAAACTTTCGGGGAGTTAAAAGTCAAGATGACATTTTTTGACTTAATCATGGAACCATCACGCCGGAACATCATACGACGTGCAGCAATAACACCTTGATCAGCAATTTCAATCACGAATTCGTCTTCATTGCATGGCAAGAGATCAAACTCCGAAATAACACCCCGAGAGGTGTTAAGAAACGGGTGAGGTGTCACTTTTACAGGAATGCCTTGAAGACTAGTGAGGTTCAGAAAAGTGTTACTCTGAGAAACACTGCAAGTTTGGACAAGCAGGTCCCCAGAGCGAAGCTTCCTCACAGACTTCAAGGGGCCAACCGCAGCGTCCAAAGCTTTAGAAATGAAAAAGGGAGATCTGGTGGACAGTCTCTCATGCGGATCGATGGATTCTACAAGCAAGTGAGTAGCATGCGTATTCACAGCAATCGAGGGGAGACGACGCTTCGAAGCGACTGGTACAGCCGCCGAAGAAGAGGTTCCACATTCTTGGTCCAGGTCAAGGTCTAAAGACCGTTTAAGGGTATGAGACTTGGTAGGTTGAGAAGACGAAATAGAGTCGTTGTCAACTATCATTTTCTCAGGTGACTTAAATTTGGAGTTTTTGTTCTTGTTTTTACCCATGGAAAAAAGGAGGAAGATTCGTCTGCAGACTACTCCACCCACCACCGAGCCCTACAAGGGAGAACTGGAGGTCTGCAAGCCAAGAAAATGACGCTGGACACAGTTCTGGAGCTTATACGTTGCAGATATAGTCCGTTGGCTGTGATCACACGCACTCGGCGGACACTTCGGCCTCCGGGTACCGTCATGCCAACGCCTTTGGCATGATCCCACAGCCCCCGGGCTCACCCTGCCGTGCTATACGACAAAAAAAGCCGCTAAAGCCCTGTACACAACTTGGTACAAGACTTCTGACTAGAGGTGGGTTAGTCTCTAGCCTCCCGTTTACAGCGAAGCCGGGGTCGAAGAGGAGTGTTGGTACACAGGAAGCACTTATCCGGTCTCCTGCGACCTCAGCCGTAAGACATCCCATTTCCGCCTCACGGGTCTCCGCACGCGGCAAACATGCAGGTAGGTCTAGCACCCAAACCAGTTAAAAGGAGAAAAGAAAGCCGAAGAAGACAAATCCTGGAAGGGAACCTAAACGGAATCTCAGCAACCTACGAACTGAGCGGTTAATATAAAACAGTTAGTGGTGGAGGGTAACAAAACCACAAGACCGGGGTGTTAGTACATAACGTGGTAGCGATTAGGTAAAGTATACAACACGGGCAACTAGCCAGTGGAGAAAATAAATAAAAACGAAAAAGCGAGACACAAGACCAGCTCGGGATCGTGGGGCCGCGACTCCCCAACAGCTGGATGAACAGCCGTCCCTGCAAACACCATCAGCACCAAAATAAAAATCAAGCGGTGGCATGACATCAGATGTTGACCAGTCACAAGGTCAGCTCGGGCCGTGGGGGCGCCGCTCCCCAAATAACTGGAAAACCAGTTATCCCCGTGCGGGGTTGGCAAATATGAGAAATCGGAAATTAACTTGACAAATACAAATAGGAAATCATGTGTAAAAAGTACAACTCATACTAATGACTTTTCGGAGTCATGTGCAAGGGGAAACTGTCAGTCGTCATATCCAAGCAATATTTTGTTACCTCTTGTGGAAATATGTATATGACAGCCATACGTCATCAAGCTTTCAGACATACGACCTTTTTCTGTTTTTCTTATTGGAGGTTTAAAGACCATCACGAGCAACTCAGTGGGCTATAAGTAGTCGCCCGTCCCTAAGTTAGGGTCACTGGTTCCAGGGAAGAAAGAGAGCCAGTGCCGTAAGACAAACACAACATCCACGCTTCACCGGGATTCAAACCCGGACCCCTTTTGGACGAATGATCAGAAGCCAACGTTTAGAACACTTTTCTGACATTAGAAGTACATAAAGTATAACGTACTATTAAAACCTAAAAGTAATTATTTGTAGAAATCGTAGGAATTAAAATAAAAATAAAAACAATGAAGTGAGTCACTGAATCAAAATGGCATGTTTTTTTATTCGTGAGCGGTCTCACATCGCTCTGTGGAAATCATAACATTGTTTTCTCTTACTTAATTTACAAGACGGAATTCGTATTTATTTTGTTATCCGAAGAAACAAAACGTGACAACAACCTACCTAATACACTGTTGTTCCATCACGTGCAGCCAAAATAGTTTTTTTCTGGCAACGCAGGAGGCTACACTATTTCTAAAGCTGCATTGCGGTGTCTGCTACCAACACGTTACCATCTTTAACTCTAGTAAGTTACGTAGTTAACCCGCCGTTGATTCGATTTGCTTTTCGAAAACTAGTAGAGGTGCTGCATTGGATTAATAATGTCAAGGCGAAAACAATACCTGGAAATCTTCCTTGTGCTCTGCGAAACATGCTTTAACAATCCGGGCATCTTATCATGGCGCATTATCTTTCTGAAGGAAGGCACTATGAGAAGAGAATACCTTCACAATAAAATGATGTACCTGGTCAACAACGAAGTTCGGGTACCTTGTAAACGCCACAGTTTCCTTCACTTGAATAATTGGAGACAAGCTTTCCCAGAAAAACATTAACCAAAGCATTACACTTCCCTCATTGGCTTGGGATCCATCCCGCAGTGCATTTTGGTGCCAACACTTCTGTAGGTAAAGGACACATGCGTACGCTGATGCCCGAAAGTTGCAACAGGAAACGTTATTCGTTGGACCATGTGACCTTCTTACAATCATTCTAGGCGCAATTTTTATGCATGTGTGCCCATTGTAGGCGTTTTTGAACTGTGAACCGAGGTTAACATGGTCACTTTGGCAGGCCTGTTTGCCACGCAGCCTCATTTTCAACAGGGTAGTATGTACTGTGTGTTACGCCACAATACTCCCGTCGCCTGCATTCTTATTATGGACGAGTGGCAACACAGTATAACTTCTGTTGGCAAGTACATAATACAGCATAGTCTGAGTTCACGTGTAGCATCCATCATCTGTGGTTGGCTCTCACATTGACGTTGGTTCACGAATGTTTTACCCTCGGACCACTTTCTGAAGATAATAACCACTGCTGACAGTGAGCACAACACAAGCCCTTGTTCTCTTTGTAATGATCTGAACTAATCATCTGACTGTTACAATGGGGCCTTTATCAAACCCTCTGATTTCCGCTGTCTTTCCCATCTGAACAAGCTGAATAACCTTTTTCAACCGGGCTAGAGCTCATGTACAGGTGTTTCATACCTTTTACACAACCAATCGTTTACTTGCAGCTACTTCGATTTGCCTATGAACGCGGTGATGATTCGGTCCTGGCTCTTCGGTATATAAGCTTAGTTACTTCATAAGTTCGGAGCAAGTTTTTTTTGTTTCAGAGACCCATCAGTATAAATTCTACCGTGCTTGTACACTCACGGACAATGAAATTTGCTCACCGAGAAGAAAGCATTTTATTGAACTGATATTTTATGTACATAAGGATAGATATCAATGATACACAAGATGGCAAAAAACAGGAGCTGCAGAAAAATTAACGAGGGATCTGTGGCAAGCAGTCCGGTCATTTTCAAAAGCACGTCTCTCCGCCATGTGCTGCAATACATGCTGCAATACGGTCCGGCATGGAGGCACACATATGCCTGATGTTGTCCTGTAGCAGACTGGCGTGCACGTGTTGGACGGTGTTCTCCAAATCCCGGATAGGGCAGCCCGTAGGAAGCTGGGACTTCAACTGGTCACACACATGCTCGATAGAGGACATGTCCGATGATCGAGCAGGCCATGTAAGTGTATGGGCATGACGTAGGCAGTTCTGGTTAACCAGAGCCTTGTGCGAGCGGGCCTTATCCTGCTGGTATAACGCACCTGGAATCCCTGCCAGGAATGGGAGACCAACACATCGTACGTTGCAGCGACAACACGTGGTGGCACACCGCATGGCACATCACATACAACATATATACGGCCCTCCCCATGTTGTAGCGACAACCCGTGCTTTCTTCAGGGATAACAACGTTTCACTACCGCTGTGTCCGGCTAAATCGCCTGATTTATCTCCCATGAAAAGTTTCAGGAACATGTTCACATGACAGATGCTGCTGTACGGCCGTCCTCAAGCAAATCGTGCTGAAATTTGAACACAGATAAATAGAGACTTGATAGTTATTCCATAGGACACCATTCACACATTATTGGATTCGATGCCTCAGCGTATTCGGCAGGTGATCAAAGCCATAGATGACCACATTGATTATTAGCTACTTTGCGGTACCTAGTACGAGTGACATCGGGAAGCTGAGAATCTTTTTCTGCGTTGCTAAAGAACGCATCGTTCAAATTCAAAATCATAATTTGTTTCCTTTCCGGTGTTCTGTTCTTTACGATCATTAGTGTATATTTAAATAAAACGTGAGCAAGAAATATTCATTCACTTTTGGAAGAACAGTAAAACATATTTAAGATGCAACATGTATAACAGGACACTTCCCTAAAAGAAACTTTTTTGGGTTCCGAAATGAAAGACAGAAAATTACATACTATATAATTTGTCTGAAACGGAACATCCTATCGTGGAAACGAAAAGAGCGAGAGATTAAATAAATCTCGGAACAACGGAAAGTTTCCAGGTGTTCCTTTGTCGTTAAGCACTTAAACTTAATTCTAAATATTATACGATAAAGTGTAATGATGAATTGATATGGAACAAATACGCCTGATGTTGAAGAAAATGTTATTAAACAAAGGCTGATTTTAGGTTGTATACACAAGCACACTCTAACGCATCCACCGTTTAACTTGTTCTTAAGCACGTACCGTTTCTCGTATTTAGTTCACACGACCACGGTATCTCTCTTTGCTGGATACAAAGTACATAATCTTCGAAGCTTTTTTGATTTATACAAATTTAAACCAGAATCTCGGATTTGAAGCTTTTAGAATTTATTTATTAAAATGTTCATTTGCTACTTTTGCTTGTTATGAATTGCATTCACTTGCTTTACTGTTCTCATTGGGATCATTGTGACAGAAATCCAAATGACCAATCATGTGACAATTGTGCAGTGGATAAGTGACACATGACGTCGCGGCTGCAGTGAGGCGGTAGATAGATGTTAACTCAGTCTGAAGGCTGTTGAGTTGTCTGATGGATTGTCTCCTGTTTCTTGGTGTGTCTCCGGATTGTTGTGTTTTTATTTTTATTTTATATTTTCTGTTTTTGTCTTATCTAGGTCTATCGCTGTATCCATTTATGGCCTAGAGGATCCACACGGCAGGTATTGACTTTGTATGCCTTTGCTGTCGTTTTGAAAGGCTATATATTTAGCTGGGATCTTCCTGATGATGACAGCTGAATTTTCGATAAAATGTTTGATATTTTTGATATTTTTTTTCAGTTCATTATTTACTTTTGATACTCCTCTTGGGTTTATTACTTCTTTCAGCTTTTGCGTTTCATTTGATGGGGTAAGTGATTTCAATATTTTTGGATTTATGTTTTTATTATATTTTGTATCGTATAGAGCATGGTTAAGTCTTCCGCATTTGCGCGTCTGTGCGTTTGCTCATATTTCTTTGCAATTCTTGATGTCATTTTCTCGTGTGTTGAGTGTATATAGTCCATTTATTTAAAGTGTTAATATATATATATATATAAATCAAAGTTTGTCTATGACCATGTATGAATAACTACGCAGCCAAAAGAGCTTTCATCAGCATCAGGTGCAAAGGAAAAGTAGCGAAAGTATATAACCGTTTTGAGAGATATATGATACTGAATTGCTAAACAAGTGTCAAATTTTATTAAACAAAAATTCGTAGATAATCATATAAAACTAAGTATTGTGTGAGTTTGTGACATCATGAAAGTGTTCTCTGGACTATTAAGTAAAAATCTATTTGCAGAAGGTTATGTAAGCGATTTAGTGTATCTCAAAGTGATGCATGCCCGTTTTTGCCCGATATGAGATTTTATACCCACACTGCACTTGTTTTCCGTTAAAAATATGTTTTGAAATACTTGCCTTTCCCTAGGAATTTGTGCTATTTTTCGTACGAAAATTAAACAAAATATACACTGAAGCGGCAAACTTTTTTTAACACCTAATAACAGTTAGACTCGCGCCATCCTCACGTTCGAAACGATGACATTGTGATGGCTTTTATACAAAAACAACTCAGTGTAAATGATTGAGAAGTGTGCGGCAAGACAGCTGTTACGTAACGGCCTTTGAAAAACCATGACAGTGAGAGTAGGAGGGCAAGCATAACCGACACGACAAACCTTCTCGTGTTTGCAAGATCAACAGTATCAAGCATACACAATGATTGGGGCACAAACAACAAAAAAGTAGCTTATTATCTGGGACACGATGCGACTAATCGATGCTCAAGTTCAACGGCAGCTGAAAAGAATTTTACGAAGTAACAAACGAGATCCGCTGAAACAACTTGTCGCTCAGAACAATAGCTGTATTGCCAGCAGAATTCCAGGATACACAGACTCCGAATGAAATAGGATTGCACCATACACAGCCTCCGAATGAAATAGGATTGCACCATACACAGCCTCCGAATGAAATAGGATTGCACCATACACAGCCTCCGAATGAAATAGGATTGCACCATACACAGCCTCTGAATGAAATAGGATTACACCATACACAGCCTGCGAATGAAATATGATTGCACCATACACAGCCTACGGAAACATAATTGCAGCATACACAGCCTGCGAAGAAAGATTTGCAGCATTTACATACTAAGAAAAACAGAATTGCAGCATACACAGTTTCCAAAAAAACAGAATTACAGCATAAACAGCCTGCGAAAAACACAGTTGCAGCATACAGAGCCTGAGAATGAAATATCGCTAATGAATTACACTGAAGAGCAACTGAATTAGAGATACCAGTCTAGTAACATGTAGAACCACCTTTCGCCTGATGACGGCGGCGATTCGTCTCGGCATGGACTCGACAAGACACCGGAAGCGTTGGGAAGCCATAAAGATCGACGACCCCTGTACAAGCACCCACAGTTCACGAAGACTTGATGGAGGGCGTCAGAGCCTGGAACATCTCTCTCGATGGTATCCCAGATGTGCTCGATAAGATTGAGGTCAGGTGACCGAGCTGGCCAAGGAAGCGAATTCACCTCGGTGGACTGGTAATCCAACCATTCGGATACACCTCTGGAGCGGTGGCACGGGGCATTGTCTTGTTGCAGGATGAGGTGCCCAGTGGGATGTTGAAGACGCACAAACGGGAGCAAATGATCGTCCAGAATATCGCAGTAACGTTGATATGTGAGGGACGTTGTCACACGTACTAGGGGTCCAATTTCAGTTCACGTAAACAGTCCCCAGACGAGAAAGCCACCCCCACCAGTTTGAAGAGTATCCTGCTGGGAAGAAGGATTCATCGCTTCACGTGATTTGCGCCGTATTCGTACCTTGCCATCCGCATGTACCAACGTGAATCGCGACTCATCAGTCCAGGCAACATTTATCCACATGTCTAGGGTCCAGTGGCGATGTTCCTGCGCCCATGCTAATCTTTGCACCCTGTGATGTGCGGTCAGCAGCGGTACCCTCGTAGGACGTTGGCTTCTGTACCCCATAGCAAGGAGATGGTTCTGAATGGTGTGGTTGCTTACACGTTTTTGTGCACCAGCGTTAAATTGCCGAGTGATTTCTTGTACTGTGGCCCGTCTATGCGCTGTTACAATGCGAGCTAGCCGACAATGACCCCGCTCATCCACACGCTATTGTCCACGGCAGTTGGTCCTTGCAGGGATGGTTTTACCGGATTCGATGTACTCAAGGTGCACCCGTGACACAGTGGCTCGTGAAAATCCCAGTGCCTGCACCACTCCGATATGGAGTGACCCATTCGTCTGGCCCCGTCAATTTTCCCACGATCAAATGCGCTTAGATCCTTCGTCTTGCCCATACTGCGTCCGATTCTTACTGATCCCCGTCGCATCACTCCTTGTATTGTCGGATCTCTGCATACGTCATGTCGATTCCGTTTACAGGGCCGCCCACAGCGCCACATTTGCATAACGCCAGCTGTCTCTAATTCAATTGCTTTTCAGTGTACAACCGAAGCCCTCTCCTTCATACACCACTCGTCTCTTTAAAAACTTACATATTCATCTGCATTCGAAATGGATTCACCAAAGCTTTACCTTGAATAGTTGGAAACGGTCGTCTGGTTAGTGAATCACGAATTTAGTTAATACCCGCCTACAGGAGAGTCAGAATATGTTGTTCACAGCCCAAGTCCATGTATCCCATTTGTGTAGCTATAAATGCATGTGTTGGAAAACGTGATGCAAAGATCGGGTATCGGGTTTGGTGGCTTCTATTCTGGTTTCCTAATATTTTGGAGTAACGTTTGTATGTCTAACGGGGTTTCTTAACAACACTGCAGACAAAGTGCACCTTTATATTCGTCTGGTGTTTCCGCAAAGAGAAGGGTATTTCGAATAGGATAATATGCCATACCACAACGCTCGCCTCGATGCACAGTAGTTCCATGAGAACGAGTGTTACTTCAAGGTTGTAAACTGGACCGCAGCGTTGCCCGATTTTAATCCAACTGAACAAGTTCGTTATGAAATTGTGAGCCATTAGTAATAGAGATTCACATTGAGTGAACATTTCGTAATTGATAAAAGCCGCCACATAGGCCTGACTGAACATACCCGTAGAAAAATATCATCATCTCATTGAATCCATATCTCACCCGATATAAGTTTTTTTGGAAGGCCAAGGCAGCCCAAACGTTGTTTGGGTACGTGTCGTAAACATTTAGCTGTTACAGTATAAACAATTGCATTGTTGTTGAATAGTTCTGAATAACTACTACTCAAATATTCCACACATTGCCTTTCAGTAATTGCTACTAAAGATCAGTTATGTTATAAAATATTTTTTCTTTCGATGACTATAATTATATTACAAGGTTTTCAAAGTCTTTCACCAACATCAGGAGAAAGGCCGAAAATTGAAGAGTTTTCATTACACCACTGAAAAATACGAACCACTCAGAATGAATTATCTAATCCACAAAGAAATTGATAAGTGCAATGTGCATGTGTAAGAAAGAAAAATTTACAATTCCAGAAAAATTGGGGACATTATTTGGATAAAACAGCTACACGAGTGAAGCAAATCAGCACGCGTTAGCGACACCTCTATCTCGGATACAACGGTTACTCGATGGCATAAACGTATAGATTTCACAGAGATTGTCCTGCGGTATAGCATGACGGATGGTGTCTAAATGGGGGTCCTGTTCACCGACATTCCTGGATGTGCGCATTCCGCTTCCCATCATGTTGGAAACAAGTTCTATTGGTGAGAGGTCGGGAGATCGGGCTGGCAATGGAATGGTGTCGACGTTATGAAAGCAACCTTAGAGAGAGAGTGGCCAATTGTCCTCCTTAAGAAAGTGCTCGGTGCTGCAACGACAAATATGGCAACACAACACGTCGTAGAATGTCGTCGATATACCGTTGAGACCTGAGAGTGGTACCAGAACTACCAAGTGTGTCCGGCTATTGAACGATATGGCTCCCCGGGCAGTTACTCCAGGTGTGCGAGCCGTTTGTAATTCCACGGTTAAGCGAGAATCCGTGCGCAGTCTGGCTAGTCTCCAGACACACACCGGCTCATCATGGGCGTGAAGTGGAAACGATGACTGATTACAGACCACAACAAGTCGCCCTAAAACAGCTCGTAACCATATCTAAATTATAGGATACTTACTGTATAGGTGCAACCGAACGGTTTGGAATCAGTTTTGGTACCTGGACCCTGAAGTAAATAGGGTCCGTGTCCTCGAGTACACGAAATCTACCAAAATCACCCACCTGGACATGCCAAACAGATCCCTATTTTTATCTCATATGGAGCTTGTGAGATGTATTCTCTATAAGGACGTTATACTTTAAAACGTATCTTTTCCCTAACGCTTAGTCTAAAGGCAAACGAAGCAGCAAATGTAGGGTGGGAGTCGCTCCAAATTCTTTTCCTTGAGCTTGTTACTTTCCAGTAATTTTAATGAGTTTTGGAGAACCGTAGTATATAACAGTAAGCGAAGAGCATCCCTTTTTCAGTAAGATCATATTACTGTTAAATAAAAGTCATCGCTCTTTCCACGTTTATAAGTGAGTCACAAAAAATTCTCATGGGCGGCAACCGGAATCGAACCGAGGGTCTTCCACTACCTTACAGCGGTCTCCAAATTCTTCAGACTCACAAACGACAAACCACCTAGCAGGTTGCTTCTTTGGAGCCCAGCACAACCCTGGGTTTTCACCAAAGATGAACAGCAGCAACTGGACAAATAACCAGAAGGAAAGTGAGAAGAGTGATGACTTCTATTTGATGTTCCAAATCCAAGTCAACTGTATAGTTATCATATTACTGTTAATTTAACAATTTCAACATGTACTGATTTTAAATATATAATAATATTTCCATTTACATTACTGAACAGCAACCTATCTTTATGATAATTAGTACTCATTTTTTCTAATAAAAGTTACATTAAAAAAATACATTGCCACTACTTTTTATATAAATTGTTAAGGCAAATAAATGCCTTAGATTTTGTTGCGTGAAGTGAATTTATACAATATCAATATATACCAAAAAATTGGTAAAATGAAAGAGCACTAACTTCAAATTTATACTTGCTTGAATTGGAGCAGGAACTTCAGAGAACCAAAGGGGAATGTCGCCGTGCTGTATAAAGTAAAAAAGAGAAGGGAAGGGCTTCCTCGGGGGTGCAGTGGTGTAAGCGCTGTCTTTCCGATCGTGATCTGTATCCGGTTTGAAACCCCAATCAGGCATGCATTTATGTTTGTCTTATGGCACTGGCTCTGCTCTTTACCTGGAAGAAGTGGTCATAAATTAACGACGGACGGCTGCTTTTAGCTCACAAAGTTCCTTACGGTTTTCGTCATACCCCAATCGTAAAAAAAAGTAATAACAGGAGAGAGGATCATTCTGAACTGATAAGTAGACATTCTTTCTGATACCGAGCATCGATATTAGCAATACTAGTGATATTGTAATTATAAATAAGAAAACAAACTCAAAGACAGTATGCTTAAATTCGAAAGTGCGTCACACAGATGTGCGTGAAACCATATGCAAAAAACAAATAAAGATACCAGTTTTGATCTTCAATCAAATGCACCCATTACAACTTATACAAAATTCCTCTAATAATATACCACAGAGATGCGATACGTCAGTTCAATAAATAAATACATCGCTCTTTCCCCGTTGTAACCACACACAGCAAACGAAAAATTGCTATTCGGTCGCAGTTCGGGAATTGAAACCACGGATCTCTCGATATCTAGCCGAGCTCGTTAGCTTTACACCATGGTGGCCAACAATCCACGGTGCTAGGTGTGGTCCGTGAATTGTTGGCCACCGTGGTGTAAAGCTAACGCGCCCAGCTGGATATCGAGATAGCACCGTGCTTGGCTAGATATCACACATAGCACCGTGGATTGTTGGCCACCGTGTTGTAAACCTAACGCGCTAGGTTAGATATCGAGAGTTCCGTGGATTCAATTCCCCGGCGGCGGCCGAAAAACAAATTATCGGTTGCTGTGTGTGGTTACAACGTGGAAAGAACGATGTGTTTATTTATTCTACAAGTTATGTTATGAAGAAATCGAAGCGCTTTGACCAAACAGATTTTCTATATAATAGCGGTAGGTAGCAATTCTTGATAACCATTGGGGTTTCATTGCCGCGAAGTGCATCAGCAACAAAAATAATATTAGAGAAATCCTTGTAGATTTTTTAGGGGCAGAAAGCTTTTCATTATGATCTGCGATCTGAAGAAAAAGTTGGAGAGGAAATGGACATTGTAGCACCCCAATGGGGTGACAAGGGGAATTAATTTTATTATGTTTAACAAATTTTTGGTCATTGAGGACAACAAACAGGGCACTTATCACTGCCGCTATGAATAGAGGTTGCAACATTTTCATGATTTTATGCTGTGGATCAATCAGAGAAACTTCTGGGATTTTCTAGATATTCGGAATGAAGGGTATGAAATTCATTAACAAAGCAATATAACATTTTTTAACAGTTAAACATTTAGAAACATTTCAAAATCAAACGTGAATATTCATTAAAACTTTAATGAAACGGATCTTAAAAACGTGCGTCGGCCAGAATAACACAGAGCTAGACATTTTCTATGAAAACTCTTTTATTTTTATGTCCTCCCTTTTGTTGGTTTTAAAAACGGGTTAGTGCAAGTGATCGCGCGAAATATCCGGTTTTTAAGCTCGATACGCATTGACTATCAGACGTTTTCCGGGTCAATAACTGCATCCGACCGCAGAGATGTGATACGATGTCATGATGGCGAATGATACCTTCCCGGGGAGAATTCTTCTTCCTGTTTACTTATGTGCATAGCAGAAATATTGATGACTGAAGGTTCACTTCTGCTAAAACCGATTTAAGGAACGTGTTACAGATTTAAGGAACGTGTTGGGGTACAAAATTCTACTCACATTCCTGAAAGGCAATTCAGCAGACAGTGTTCTAAAGCAGTTAAAGGCTTTTTGGGCGTCACGGTCGTTAGAGGATTGACCATTTAAACGCCTGAAATTAAATCATTCTGTGTTAGAACGATCGGACGAAATCAGCTGGAAAGCATACATTCTCTGTCGAAGCAATAGACCGAACTGCTTCAAACGAATAAGCTTTCGCGTCAGAAATGGTTGCTCCCCCTTAATGTTGTTATTCAAAGTAATAATTTAGGGTAAATATACTCATGTAAAAAAATAAGGAAAATGTTTGTCATTTTCGAGTGTTGCACCCCTAGGTCTGCAACAAAAAAAACGGTAGATATGGAGCATACTGAACAAAACAAAAATTCAGAACGAATAAAAAACGCTACGTAATCTTCCGTAGTGGTGAAAAAAAACTAGAAAAAACAACTCCGTAGATTTAATTTGCAATGCCCATCTCGTGCAGACACAAATGTTTTATGGTTACAAAACATTCAATATGCTGTATGTTGGCTTGCCACAGCGACACATGCAGTGCAGCGCCTGGATACACACAGCACGAGAATATGAACCCCGGCTTAAGGTACGGAGTCTGATCCTTGCACAAATGCAGTACAAATTACCTGATAACTTCAAAAAGTGGATGCCGTCTTGCATTACGTATCCAGGGTGCGTCACAAGCACGCTCAATATGGTTTAAACCGAGAGAGCAAGCTGGCCACCGTAAGCGGATGATTTCTTCACTATCTAGAAATTTATCCACTGTGGCAATTCGATAAGGACTTGCGTTGTCACCCATAGCCACGAACTCTAGTTCCCTGAATAGCGGGACATGTTTTTGCAAAATGATATCTCTGTACGTCTGTCCTAGTCAAGGGTCATCTTTCGAACACGTGGAGGTGTGCACGTGAACATAATACTATTCCATCCCACATTAGAATCCCAAAGCCACAAAGCGATGATTTTCTGGGATGTTGGAGGTGTTGTAATGAGTCCTTGGTGCACTTCAAATGAAGACACTTGTGAAAATTAAACCTGGATTTTCCAGTAAACAAAACACAAGCGCCTTGGGGAGCTGTCCAAGCACAATTTTTTTTGCATCAGAATACACAGGCACTTTCGATGGGCTGAGGTTCACGAGATGATTCTTCCAGGAGTGCAAGCATACTGGCCGTGTTCACTTAATCGATATACATTGACTCCTTTATCTGTGTGGCAGCTGAAACGTCCCTGGAGAGGCAATCTTCCTGTGCCGTCTGAAAGTAAGTGACAACAGACGATCTTGTTGCGGAGTTGTTATCCACGAACATGTGCTGATGCATCGTGACACATTTTCGTCCTGTTGGAACCGCCGCCAATTTTTAGAAATGACACTTTGTGGGACACGAAGTTCCTGCTACTCGAGGCTGGCATTCTACGTTTTGCCAGCGTCGAGTCAACCAATGATTATAATCACACATTACATAATCAGTATGGGTTCGCTGAGCTATATTCATGTGATATACACTATTGCACCTCTGAAGCGTGAAAAACCTACTCTATTCTGCTGCTCTGACTATTGTTTTTTTATAAATCGCCTCAATTTATGTGACATATATCGCGCTCCGAACGCCGCCATTTGTTTTCTGGAGCAAAAAAGGGACTTCGACATTCCGGAAAGGGTTCAGGGTAGTTGTCATGACAAATCAATTTGTGTAGCGCAACATTTTCCTGTGATTCACAATATTATCCTTAATTTTTGAGCACCTACACTAATGCTTGCCAACTGATTTCCAACTGAAAATGGCTGTAACAAAGGAGACGAACCTCAGAAAGGGAAGGGTAAATAATTGCGAAACTTTTGTTTTGCCAAGTAGCGTGCTGTAGCGTCTGTCGCCTGAAGGCTATTTATTCCCTGTCATGCCTTAGGTTACAAGAAAGGTAATAAATCAGACTAGAACAGGGATTTTATTTCCTGTGAGAAATTTAAGTTCGGCACCGCTTGAATATGAAAGGGAAAATAAATTATTTTGCTGTACTTTTCGTTAAACCCGGCCTCAGTGTTTACACTTCTGTTTCAGAACGCCGAATATGTTGGGTACCATTTGGATTATACACTGAGTGGCCACTTTATTATGAGCACCTGACACTTTTAAGCATATGAGCTATGACTCCACAGTGTTGCCGCCAGAGGGCGAGGCTATTATAAAAAAAGGAAGTCTTATTGCTTGCGTCCGTAGTAGAAGTGATTTTTGAGTGACGAGATGCGTAAAAAATGCAATTTGACGGACTTTTAACTTAAGATGATTGTAGGAGTTCGGAGCCATGGAGAGAGTATCACCGAAACTGCCGCATTCGTCACATGTTCGAGAGCAGCTGTTGTTAAAATGTTTAAAAATTGGGCTGTCACCCAACAAACTGGGATAAAATCCAAAGAAACATGAGCGTATATTTATTTATCTTTTCAGCCGCATGAATTGCTTTCGTGCTTTTCTTGAAGTGAACTAATTTTGAAAGCATAAAATTCAAAAGCAAAGGCTAATATTCCTTAATTTTTTTTAAAGTCATCTCCAGAATCCGAGTTGCATACTACCTGCGTAGATAATTATATTTTTTATTTAGGGATTTTTCACAAGTGTTTTCCAGTATTATATGGTGTTTCACTGTCTCAAATCAGTGTAACTCAACGTGAGGTTCCATGCACTATATTTTGAAACAACAAGAATATAGGTTAAAAAACTTAGTTCCCCGAAGGTCACAAAAAGCGTCTTGCAACGGAAATGCTAAAGAAAATATAGTTTTAAAATAAAATATGGACGTTTTTGCTCCAAACCTTTTTCTGATCAGAACTGCGTGCGTGATTTAAAATAGCAGTTGATCAAATTGTCTAGAAAATAAAATTAAGGAATAGTACACATTTTTCTAATATTTGACGAAATTTAACCAAAACGTTTGTGACAGTTGTGAAATTCATAGATTTCCGATTCCTGAACATGAAATCAAAGCCTTTTCAAAAGACAACAGAAACACTGCATGAATCATATGGCTAAATTCATCAAAGGGAAATTTTTAAATGCCATTTTTTCCCAATTGTCGATCTGAATTTATAATATCAAACTCTGATGCCATTATATTGAAATGACTTAAGTTTTCGTAATTTACTTATTTTAACTGTTTTAGTAATATCAGTAACAGTTAGGGATGAATGATCAGCTTGGTTTCATTTTCTAATAATTATTTCTTCCTTCAGCTAAGCTTAAAGAAGCACAAATAGAAGAATATAAGTTGCATTATTTTTGATTGAGTTCCGGGTGTCAGGGATATAATCTAATTTACAGAAGAAATATATTATCCGTTAAACTTTAACTGACAAGTTGTGTTCAAAATGACCCCAGTAAAGTAAAAAAATATGAAAAAAAAACGTTCAACCTAATTGGACACTAATATATTTTACTGAATTTTCTTAAAAGTAAGTCAACTTTAAAGCTCATACGGATTTCCTAAAAAAACCTCCCTATCTTTTTCGGGTCATCATTTTGACCCGAAATCTTACAAATTTTCGAGGCAAAACGATGCCACGCCAATTGTAGCATAAGTTCGTCCCCCCCCCCCCCCCCCAACGGGCAGACACCAATAAAACCTATTTTATGATCATGGTAGTTTGTATAAATGCGACCCTGAAAGTGGCAAACACGACAGTGTTCCATTATGTAATCTAAGAAAATGCGCAGTCTAGATAAAAACTGCCTCTTTGCTTGAAAACAAGTGTCCGACGGTGTCCGTTAGTTGTATTTCAAATAATGCTGGAAGCAGGAGAAAACATGCGCATTTATATATGAATGTTTACCCGAAAGGAAAAAGCTTTCCAGATATAACTTATAAAACAATTTCATTAAAGTATATTAGAAAAACATTTGGAACAACGAGACGAAAACAAAAGCAAAACGTAGCATACGTTGTGCTATTTACCGTTTCCAAGGAAAAAACGTTTCTGAAGAGCCTCAAGCTTCAGGTCAGAGGTTTTGGGTGAGAACATGAAGAGAATAAGACGTTTCATATTCCTAAGAGGTAAAAAGGGAAAAACTTTCAAAGCCTTATTCCCGGAGAAAAACAGTTTGTGCAGAATGTTCAAAATAGTTTGTTCGGTGTGCGCGTCAAAAAACCGACGCCATTTGTTTATTTAAATGATATATTTTCTTGACAAGCTTGTTAAATGTAACATCTGAGGTTACAGTTTTATTGATAAAAATTGTGTTGTGCTCTTTTACTGTTTTTATGTTACATAGTGGTTTTTAAGTGTCAAAAATAATTTTACTTATTATAGAAAAACTTTAATTTAATTTCTGCTGTTATTGATGTCATTGATCATAGAATACGTGCAATTCTCATAATAAAAATTTTAATTTTAAGTCGATTGCACTCACACATTTTTCTTTCTTAAAATGGTGGGAATATTTTGACCGCAAGTCGCCAGCAACGTTAGCTTTTCTTATGATGTCACTTAAAGGTTAACACATATTTTTTAGTACGTTTCACATACACAATGCTACGAAGAAGAATTTATATAGACCTAAATCTTCATGCAATACGTTTGCAGAATTAAAGCACATTTGTGTGCATGTTACGATTTCCTATTTTTAAACACTCAGCAAAAAATAAACTATGGCTCTTCATGTATAACGCGAAACAGGATCCCTGTTTTGCCAATCACAAAACCCGTACTTTCTGCAAAATGGGTTGTTTTAAGAAATATTACTTACGGAGATAGAAAGAGCTGTTAGTTTTGAAATAAATCTTTAAATTACTCTGCAGTAAAATAGTGTTATGTCAATAAATCTTCAAATTGCTCTTCTCTTAAATAGTGTTATATCAGTTTCACGAAAGGCAATAACTATTTACCTATTGGTATGTTTTTGTAACGCACTGAAGTGTGTATTTGAAATGTTATTTCTTAACTTAAGTTCACATTTTCATTTGTTCATCGTGCTAAACATCATACCTTTCTTGGAAAGTGTTAACCACTGCTGATTGTAAGCCCTACAAGATTTGCTATCTCGGAAATTCCCTGACGCGGGCGCCTGGCCATTACAATTTGCCCTTTGTCAAACTCGCTTGTCTGCTACCTTTTCCATCGTAACATAAAGGATAATGTTGATTAATAAGTTCTGCATTTGGTGATATTTAAAACAATTTATGACCTTCTCACACACCGCCGTTCACATACAGTTGTTGCGATATTCATAAAGTTCACATGTTCATTGTTCATTGTGCGAATCATCATACCTCTCTTTGAAAGTGCTAACCACTGCTGACTGTAAGTCCTACCAGATTTGCTATCTCGGAAATTCCCTGACGCGGGCGCCTGGCCATTACAATCTGCACTTTGTCAAACTCGTTTGTCTGCTACCTTTCCCATCGTAACATAAATGATAATGTTGATTAATAAGTTCTGCATTAGGTGTTATGTAAAACAATTTATGACCTTCGCACACGCCGCCGTTCACCTGCAGTAGTTGCGATATTCATAAAGACGTGCTGGTCGTAATAATTTAGCCCTTAAGTGTCCAAACATACAAGTTGGAGCTCATGAAATGGACTATTGAAAACACTTATTCTCTGACGCTTAACATTTTAAATGACGGGCCACTCACTAATGCAAAACAGGTGAATGCGTTTTTCTTATGCATTCTGCCAACATTCCCAGCTGAGTAAAAACATTTAATTCTGTTTATATACTTTTTTTGCTGATTCTTTATTGAAATATATTATCCTAAACATATAACGTTTGGAAATGAGATTTTATTACAAACACTAATTTGTGTCACAATAACTACTACAAACTGTGGGTGCTAACGAAATGTACTTTTTCTTCAAAGTTAAAATTTTGTACCTTTGTGATCAAATTTAGCACATGGGGAATCCTAATTACACAAAATAATATATTTACAGGAATTTAATTTTTAAGTCACGAATAAGTTTTGTTCTGGAATTGATAAAATTAGTAGGAGTCAGGGAAGATGAGGAAACGAAATGTAGTGCTTTCAGCAATGCCAGAAAGATTGCTAGTGTTCGAGTTTAAATTGGAAAAAAGAAATAAAAAATCCTCAGATATTTCATTCTTTCTTTGCGGGATAATTATTCTTCTATCATCATCATCAACATTTTCAATCATAATCAGTCCACTGCTGGATGAAGGTCTCCGCAAGTTTCTTCCACAGGTGTCTGTCTTCAGCCCGTATCTTCCGCGTTACTGGGGTAGCCTTTCAAAATTCATCCGTCCATCTCATATCTGGTCTTCTGGGATTGTTTTCTGTCCCTTGGAGTCCAGTCTAAATTTGCGGTTGTCCGTCAGCGGTCAGTTCTGGAAACATGTAATGCCAATTGCCATTTCAGGAATTTTACTCTGATCATGATGTCTTCCGTTCATGTTTTTTCATTACCCACGAGTTCCTCTTCCTAACTTTCCTAGTTACACCAAGTATGCATCTCTCCATGCCTCTTTCAGTTGGCTGCAGCGTTTTTATGTCTGTTTTAGTTAAAGTCCACGATTCTGCTTCATATGTAACAACTGAAAGTATGCAATGAGTAAACACTTTTCTGTTACGATATAATATCATATTACAATTAAAAATTGTACTGTTTCTTCCAAAAGCTCTCCATCCAAGCTTTATATGTCGATTAATTACCTCATCAATGTGACCCTCGCTTGATATCTGCTGTCCAATACGGGTATCGGTGATGTCCAACTTTTTCCAATAAATGAATGCGGGTATCGGTTGTATCCAGCTTTTCCAATCAATCGATAAATCTTCGTTTCTTGTAAAATCATTGTACATCAGTTTTGTCTTCTGAAAGTTCATTTTTAGTCCCGCGGCTTCATTCTTGACATCATGTTCCAGGATCAATCTGAAGTTTTTAAAAAGCATTGCACATCAGTTTTGTCTTCTGAAATTCATTTTCTTTCCAACGTCTTTCCTCTCGTCAGCAAGCTCCTGGATTATTCTGCACCTCTGAAGGGATAGCTGCAAACAATATTATGTCACCAGCAAGACGTAAGTGAGTTAAATAATCTTCATTCGCCTTTATCCCCTCATGTTTGCAGTTCAGTCATTGAAACACACTTTGCAATATATAATTGAAGAGCTTGGGAGATATGGTGTCACCTTGTCTTACTTCCTTTCCAATTTGATTGGTGCTGTGTCCTCAAATAACTGAACCTTTGCATTTGCATTTTCGTAGATCTTGTTAATAATGCAAATGCAAGCATCTTCATACCGTATATGATTTCAAAGCCGTTCTAAATTTTGATGTTTTCACGGAGTCAAAAGCCTTTTCATAATCAATAAAAGCCATGCATTATGGGAGTTCATATTCCATCTCTCTTTAAGTTAGTTCTCTCAGTTCATATATATGATCTATGCTGCTGTAGCCGCTCCTGAATCCAGCTTGTTCTCTCGATTGAGCCATGTCCAGTAATATATTTCAAGCGACGTGAAAGAACTTTAGTGAATATTTTATAAACCACTGGTACAATGCTGCTATGCTTGGAGATTCTGATTCTTAATGTTACTTTCTTTTATGTAACGTGATCATTGTAGATTGTTCTAATCCTCAGGAATCTTTCATTCATTCGGACATCTAGTGATAACATGGCGAGTGTACCTTCAATTTCTCCGCTTGCTTCTTGTGTAATTTCGAAGGAAATTCGATTTCCTCCTGGGCTCTTCCCGTTTCATGTTCTTAATTGCATGTGTAACTTCTGCCGGGAGAACAGGAGGAACTTAGGTACTGTTACCTTTTTTAATGCCTGGAATTGATGTATCATCTCTTTCATATAGTTTTGTGTAGAAATCCTTCACTTTTGTCAAAATTTCACCTATATTTCGTGTTACAAAACAATCTTTTTCTCACTGCCATAATCTGTTTTCTCTCCTCACTGAAATGTCCCTTTGCTGTTTTCTCGCTTTCGTTGTTTTTGATTGTTTTCCTCATTAGTTTACAATTGAATTTTCTTGTCTTCACTGATAGCTTTTCGTATTGTCTTGCATAGCACTGTATGTAAATATTCGACTTTGGAAGTTTCTACTTCTTTATTTGTCACCGTCTTTCTTCTCTCTTGCATCAGCATTTTTGTTTTCCCCGATATTTTCTTCATGTCTAACTTCTCCTTAGTACCACATATTTTTGTTGCTGTTCCCATAAGATCCTTCGTTAGTTTCCTATGTCTACTTCTCCCGGTGATAGACTTTCTGGATCAGAAAACCGGTTCTTAGGTTCCAACTAGAAAGTATTATGATTTTTAAGTTGGCCATTTCAATATATTTTGTTTGATTTATAAGCTTACCACGTTCCAGTCTAGTGTTGTGCTTTACCTTATATCTCTCCATTTTATGTTCACTACCTATGTTGAACTTGTTTAGAGCGATTCCGAATTCGATGACGAATTTCTTGTTACACATAAAAAAATCAATTTCACGTTTCGCCCTATTGGGATGTGTCCATGTCCATTTCCTATGTGGCTTATTTTTAAAAACGGAATTCGTGTTTAAGAAAATTTCTGCCTCTGCAAACTCTGTGGGAGTAATTCCAGGTTATTTTCTGTTGCCATGACGGAATTCTCCTACTGAAGTTTCATTCTGCTGCTGTTGCCATATTTTCGCATTGAAGTCTTCCATAATAATTTTCAAGTGCTGCTAGCTTTTTTATTTAGATGCCAAATTTCCTCCTAAAATTCTTCATTTTCAGACTCAAGATGACTTGCGGTGAAATTTTCGGAACTTTATCCTTCAGTTTCTTGTTTTTTATAAATGCAACACCATTAGTTGTGGTAGCATCTGTCCCACGATAGCAGACAATATGTCCACTTTTCAGTTTACTTATATCTTCTCCTATTCTTCTTACGTCAGTTAGTCCCACGATGACCCATTTGATCATTTGAAGTACCTCCTCCAATTCAAGCAGCTCTGAATCAGATGATAGAAATCGCCCGTTAACGTAGCAAAAATCAGCATCAAATGGCAGCCTGGTACGGTCGTCTGGTGATTATTATTACCATCTGCTTTCATATCGCACTTCCTGCCGCCTTCGCTAGGTATATTCCAGGTGTCAGGGACTGAGGGCCAAGTTTTTAGTTTTGAAATCATCTTATTGGAGTTTGGCCATAACTCACCATATTTACCAAGCGGGTTGGTGAGTGTGGAATAACATTTCCTCTAATCCTGGTGGCATAATGACACGACTATTCGTTAGCCGTCAGAGCCCCTTTAGTGGGAAAAAATTCACCTCGAAAAAGCGGGGTTGATATCGGTAAGGAGAGGTTACAATATATAAACATATTCAGCGAAACAAAGGAAAACAAAAGCTACTAGATATCAGCGATATCGTGTAAACGGAAGTAAGTATTTACATGAAAGGTTTTTGTTCTTAGAACAGCACTGTTTGCATGAGCAAGGTTTTTGAATACCTAAATCTTACATATTTATTATAAAGTTTTCATGAAACTATCTTTCACTTTCGTTTTCAGGTTAAGGCGTTTGTGATTTAAAATATTTCTGTATCCGAACTACAAATTGACCTCCATCCCTTATTTTTTATTATTTGTTTTGGCACAATTACCGTAAATTATGAAACGAAACCATTGAGTATTATTGACATATTTTTAGAAGTTTGTTTATAACTTTAGTATCAGCAAAGTTGTTGGCTCGTGCTCGTAGACATCGGAAATTTTCATTCCGTTAATTATTTTGAGAATACATTTTATCAATGAAAGAAAAATATTCTTCAGAATGCATGGGAAATTCACAGAACACTTAAGCAAGGAAAACTGAATTTGCTTGTACTACTTACTGGCCATCTATGTAACACCTTTCAGGAAATTTTAAAATTTTATTTTCCTGCAGCGTGGAATCGAACGCTGCATTTCCCAATTGCCGGTCGAGTATGCTAACCGTTACACCACCCAGGAAAGTTTCTGAAAAGTGTTACATGGATGGCCAGTTAGCAGAACAAGCAAATTCAGTGTGCTTTGCTTGAATTAAATGTTCTGTGAATTTTCAATGTATTATGAAGAATATTTCTTCCTTCATTGATATATCTGTGATACAGGTAACTTTCGACCTACATCCGTCCGGATGGGAATTGGGTCAAAGCTTATTGAAGTAGCATGGATGACTCGACTAGCGAAAATCTAAGGAATTTCAGATTCTTATGTCTCAGTTGGTTAGAACTTCATTGTCTTGGGTGGTGTAATGGTTAGCATTCTCGACCGGGAAGCGGGAGATGCGGGATTCGAATCCCCGTTCCAGGACGATGAAATTTTCGACTTTTCTGAAAAATCTTACATAGATAACCAGAAATTGGTACAAGAAAATTCAGATTGCTTTGCTTCAATATTCTATAAATTTCATATTTAAAATCTGGAATGGGCGAACGAAGAATATTTTCATCCTCGAACTAAACAATTTTGTGTTATATTCTGGGTGCATTCATTTTTGCGATTAATACGGATATGTATTTTCAAACATAAGTAATAACATTTGCTTTGAAATGGGATTATTTATTTATTTAATGTTTAAAAATTGATTAAATTGCGTTCATTTCCTATGTAATTTTATTAAAGGAAAGTTATTATATTTGGTGTTTTATTTGAAAAATAAATTATATATACTTTATTCTCCATTGGCATATAGTTGAGACAATAAGCAATATTTTGGAAAAATCGATTTTTTCGATTTCACTCATTGAAAAGATTCGTCCGTTTTGGCTGCTTGAATATTCGAGGTAAGAGAACAAGTTATATAAATTTAATGATTCTGAGATGGATCCTTTGATTCATTAATATTTCCGCTTTAGTGGCCGATTTTAAAGTAATTCTTCGGAATGTTTATTCCTCGGTTTCTTATAAGTTCGTCTGGAAAGGTTCACGAAATTTAAATCGTTGGTATAGTTCTGAAAGGTAAGATTTTCTGACTAGAACATGAACCCCCACCCCCTTCCTGTTCATTCAACATGAAAACGAAAAAACCTCCCCAATACGCCAAGTACTTGAAAGGAACTGGAACAGAAAAACACTTCCAATTTAACTGATAAACTAGTAATTACATATACATCCTAAGAATAAAAGTACAATATATTATATACATATTATATGTATATATATATATATACAATACTTTATATACATATTTATAAAGTTCGGAGAAAGTGTTTGGCACAAAATAATAAAATTTATGGACAGTACAGCTGTTTTTCTTGAAGCTTGCAATTTTTAAAATGGCTTAGTAATTCTGGCATATACGCACACATTACATGTACACCTTAACGACTTAAACCTCGATGTTTCAGAAGCCGATACATCGAAAAAACAAAAAAATTTCATTACCGATGTTTGAAACTGGCAAATAATATTTTCTGCATAAAGTAAATGAATTCCGTTTTGTTGCATTCTTGTAAAGCGAATACCATAAATTTATGACGTGAATTGGCTGTTTTAGTCGATGTTTCATCGACGAAACTGAATTATTTTCCTAGATGCTGCAGAAACCGATACATGAGAAAAAGCATCGAGGTTACCACAGATACTTTTAGCGTTTTAACAGGAAATATTGCTTCTTCGATTTGATTTGGTGAGTAATCACCGTTATATTGAGC
Organism: Macrothele yani; assembly: GCA_039090855.1. Taxonomy (NCBI): domain Eukaryota; kingdom Metazoa; phylum Arthropoda; class Arachnida; order Araneae; family Macrothelidae; genus Macrothele; species Macrothele yani. Next base: position 38,773,521 of record CM077033.1, on the reverse strand, counting down.
AGAGATTTTACCCACCGATGTGCCCATTTACTGCTGCAAATTGAAAAGTACGAATTCATCGGCTTATTAGCAAAAACATCGAGGTTTTCACTGATACTTAGTAAATATCCACCTATATTATCGATGTTTTGTTAATGAGTAACCCAGAGGGAAAATGGTTTACAAAATGTTTTCATTTTGCGCAGTGAAAGACGTTTTGGTTCAGATAAAACCATCCATGTAAAATAAGAGCAGTTACATTAAAGTTCATATTAGTGGATTCCCCCTTTCTTTAGCACGTCTTTTGTTAAAAAAGATCAAGCTTATGTTACCGGTTTGTCCGTCCGTCCATCCGTCAGTCAGTCCGTCCGTCCGTCCGTCACCCTGTACCTACGAATCTCAGCAACTATTAGTCCGATTTTTAAAATTCTTTTTCCATTGGGACGCTTGAAATATGCGAATGATGATCCTTTACTTCGTTTTTTTACAATGTAAAATTTCGCCCATAGAGGGCGTAAATGTAGAGGATGTCGAAGTTAATAATACGTTTTATTCCACATATTTACTTCTAAACATCCTATTGAAAAAAATATTTTATTTTTCGATTCCATTTATGTCGAAGATTATTTTAGATAAAGTTACTTTTTCCAATTACGTATAGATTTTCCGCTAGGGGCGTAAAAGTAAATTACATTTTCCCCTATAACTCTTCTTCTAAAACTCTGATTTGAAATTTTTTTTTCTTCAGGGGATACACATCATAATAATGGAAATTTTTTGCATATAATTTCATTTTTTGGTAAAGATTACTTTGGCTACCAGGGGGCGTAAGGGTTAATTTTTGCTTCTGATGTATTTGCCATAAAACCTGAGCTTCTAAAATATCGATTGAAAAAATTATTTCGTGGACTGATGCCACTCACATAGATAAACCTTCTTCGAATATTTTCTTCTTGAAATAGTCCACAGTTTCTTCGCCAGGGGCATAGATGTATATTTTATTTTCGTCAATATCTCTACTTCTAGGAGTCCGTTTTGAAAAATTTCTTCTTTGTTGGGTAGTGTTTTCAGTGTGACATGTTTTTCATATAATTTCAAAATCTTCAAGTAATTCATAGACTTTCCGCTAAGGGGCGTAGTGGTAAATTTCGTTTCCCCCTCAATCTCTGCTTATAAATCTCCGATTTGAAAAATTCTTTCTGCACCGTATGCAGCTCCTGGTGGGAAACCGCTTGCACATAATTAATAATGTTAGTAAAGATATCGTTTGGCCACCAGGGGGCGTAAACCTTAATTTCCGCTACTGATGTATTTACAGCAAAATATGAGTTTCTAAATTTCCGATTGGAAAAACTTCGTTTGGAGACTGATAGTACTTATGTCGACAAACCTTTTAGAAACATTTTCTTCTTAAAATAATGCATGGTTTCTACGCCAGAGGGCGCAGATGTATATTTAATTTTGTCAATATCTCTACTTCTAGGAGTCCGATTCGAAAAATTCCTTCTTTGGTGGATAATGTCTGCAGTGTGACATGTTTTTCATATAATTTGAAAGTGTTCAAGTAATTCATAGACTTTCCGCTAGGAGGCGTAAAGGCAAATTGCTTCCCAACTACATCTCTGCTTCTAAATTTCTGATTTGCAAAATTATTTCTGCGCCGGATACAACTTCTAACAGGAAATCCTTTGCACATAACTTCAAATTTTCGTAAAAACGGTTTGTCCACCAGGTGGGGTAAGACTTAATTTCCTCTTCTGATGTATTTGCAGCAAAATATGAGCTTCTAAAATCTCGCTTGAATTAGAAGTCGCTTGCTGAAGGATACCACGCATATCGACAAAACTTTTCGGAACATTTTGTTCTTGAAATAATGCATGGTTTCTACGCCAGGGGGCGTATATTTATATCTTTATTTTGTCAATATCTCTACTTTAAGGAATCCGATTTGAAAAATTCCTTCTTTGTTGGATAGTATTTCCGATGCGAAATGTTTTCCCCATAAATTCAAATATTTCAAGTAAATCAGTCTTTCCGCTAGGGGAACACGGGTAAATTGCGTTTTTTGCGTTTTTTTTTCTTTTCAAACTCCGATTTCAAAACTTCTTCCTGTATCGCATACAAGACCTGATGAAACATACTTTTCACATAATGTCTAATGTTTGGTAAAAAATGGTTTGCCCACCAGGTGGCATAAGAGTTGATTTTTTGCTTCTGATGTATTTGCAGCAAAATCTGGGCTCCTGAAAACTCGGCTAATTTTTTTTTCTGGGACCGATACCGCTCATATGGAAAAACCTTTAGAGAACACTTTTTTCCTAAAATAATGCATGATTTTCTCACCAGGAGACGTAAAATCACATATCATTTTTGGCGATATCTCTGTTTCTAAGAATGCGATTTGAAAAATTATTTCAGTGTTGGAGAGCCTTTCCGGTGCGAAATGTTTCTCATATAAATTCATGTTTTCCTTAACGCACAAGTCTGCAACCAGAGGGCGTAAGCTCACGATTCCGTTTACAGAAATATTTAAGGGATAAAAAACCCTATTGAAAAAAAAAATCTTTCTTCCGTCACATATTATTGTTTTCCATACCGGTTCCATTGACTTTGAATAGCTTTGATAAATTTAATTTGCGACCGAACGGATTCAAAAGACGTGCATATTACACCCGAAAATTTGGTGTCATATATCTTGTTTTATTATGCTGGAAGCTTCTTTTTGGCCACTTAGATCTTTTAACTTACTAGTCAGTTTTCTTTTTTGGCGACTAACATTTTTGGACTTACCGGCCACTGGCCTCTTAGCTATAATTCCAGTTTGCACGTATACGTGAGACATTCCGTTCGCTCTTTGACGCTCCTTAGGGCTACGATAATTTACCTGGATATGATTGACGCCGCGGTTGCCAAGCGATCTGTCTGTACGCCACTGGATAATCTACGTTGACTGTGATCAACATTGTCGTGCGGTCTGCTACTGCTTGTTCTCTTGGCGCTGGCAGTCTGTCTATGATATACTCATGGTACATCCTTGAAACCGCTGTCCAGGGGAATCAGATATTTTTCATCATTTGCGGGATAGAAAGATCCATCTGTTTTGCGAATGCAATGCGTCCATGATCAAAGTTATTCACATCACCACGTTTACACATGTATGTTGATTTCAATACATTGTTGTGAAGCCATGTAACCCTCCTGTTTATCGCGTGCGTTCGGTTTCAGTTATGGCGCTCTGCACAGGCGATGCTCAACTCAATTGCCCTTCACTCCTATTTCTAGCGTTCTGTTCACTGAGTGCCAAGGCCGTTGAGTTTCTCGCAGTGTTCGTCGAACCCCCAAGAAAGAAATACAAGTATAAACGAATCTGAAGAGAAAACCTCGAAAGGGGATGCGCATCAATAAAATATCGCTTTCTGTTGAACTTGCACTAGAATCAGATGAACAAGCATCTACTCTCTTGAAATTGGAAACCCAACAGTAAAGAAAAATAGGTTGAATCCTATGTAATGCAAGAAATTTGGTGATAACTTAAATATGCCGATATTTCTCTACCACACTCTTTCGACGCGAAAAGATTGTAGCAAGTGTGGAAAAGACTGCCGCATACTTTCAACCAGAATTTCTCACGTATTCCTTTTTGTGGTATTTAAATTCGCAAAAAATACAATCATGTTCTGCTATATTTGAAACAAGGACTAATGGTAGTTCCATTCTGGTAACCACGAGTAAAAGATTTGAGAAATGAATAAACAATGAAAGTATTTCTAGGACTAGTATTAATATTTTGCTACAAACTTATTGTGAGCGCTCTCCACATTCGCAATGGCTTTGCATTGTTTTATAATTTTAAAAGCCAAGAAAACTTTTTTCTTATGCGAGGTCTCAGTCATTCTTCAACAAATTTAAATTCATTAACTAATTGGCCCTCAAATTAATGCTTCCGCATCGGTGACGCAGTGGTCTAAGCACTGGTATGTGATCATTCTTCCGAGTTGAGTCAGGTTTCGAACCCCGTGAGGCATGGATGTTGTGTTTGTTTAACGAAACTGGCTTTCTCCCTTTCGTTAAGTCAGTAACCCCAAATTACAGACAGGCGACTGCTTATGGCCCATCGAGTTGCTCACAGTGCTCTTTAAATCTATAACAAAAATGAGCGTTGGTATTTTGTGAGAATTCCCACATTCTTTAAATCATAAACGAACCCACAAGTTCCTATATCAGGCTTACAATTTCGAGAGAAAGGTGTTGTAACATTAGCGAAAAAGAAAAAAAAATGGCCTTTACTTTTTGTTTCTTTATGTATAGGTCAAATTGTTTACAGGACTTCTATTGAATTTCAACGGAGAAAATAACTTGGAAATGATTTTAATGTAAACGACAATGGTTTCCATAATTAGAAGAATTTTTCAAAGAATAACTGAGATAAGAATACGAAATGAACGTATTATACTAATACATATGTTCGTTCTTGAGAAGGCTAAGCGGACAGTGCGCATTGCACTACAAAAACTATTACATGATGTTTTCATGAAATTTCAACATTAACTGTGTGTGGAAATGTAGGAATCTCTTTGCAATACATATGCTCTATTAATAAGAAGCAACGGATGCAATAGGTTGTAAAAGGAACCATTTGTGCAATAACATGTTAGAAATTTCGGGCAAAATTCAATGAGAATATCTTAAAATATTTACTATTGCTTTTTCCATGGAATGAAGGCAATCATACAAAGGAACTGAACTCAAGGCATATTCTTCACTTCTTTTTATGCTTGAAGAAAATATTTTTTACCGGGAACAAATTTGTGTTTATGCATGTTCTTTTTACACGGAGTGAGGCATATACCGCAAAATATTTCTTATTCCTAATCATAGATGATAATGTAATTTTCAATATTTGGGGGAACTACTTTAAAATAAGTTACTCTCTTCGAATTATTTTTAAAGCAAAAATACCACGGGACCCTCAACTTTCCGTCTCCCTAAATGCTTCTGAGATATATAATTATGTAATTTCAGTCGGTTCATGAGTTTTGGCGTACATTAATGAAAAACTTCTTCAGAAGATGGATCCACCAAATTATTTCAAAAACTACTTTCATTTCTAAATTTGTTATTAAAAGTTTAATACTTGATGGGCAAGCTGTTGATACGATAAAATGTTATCTAGTCGCGGGAATTAACATTCAAGTTTCAAATTATAAGCACTGTGGATGAACCAAGTATAATTTCTGTTCAGTTTTGTAAGATGTACATCGTCTACATTTTGTTCTTACAGACATTTTGTCTTACTAGACTTATATTATGACCTTTATATTTGGCAAAAATGTTTATACTCTGGTTTTCATTTATTAGGTAAAAACGAAGAGAAGTCTTGATTATTTTTGATAGAAGATCTGGAAATGGAGGAAAATTGGGCATAGAAGGTGGAATATAATGCGGAGTCAGGGTATCGTATGCAAATGACTGGTAATTTCATTAGTGTATGCAAATAATCCTCAGAATAAAATGAGCTTAGGGGAGGTGTGCGTCACATTGTTTGAGCAGTATAAAGAAGGATTTTCAGACAGCAGAATTGTTTTAATGGCTGAGAGACATCTCTTAACATGCAAACTGAGCTGTAGAGTAATCGGATTAGTAGAGACACGCAAACGTCAGGAGGAATTCCTAAGAGCGCTGTGTGGGAGACCTTCTGTGGTCCACAGTGAGGACTTCTGAGGTGCACAGCCTGTGGAACCGATTTCAAAATATTCAGTAACCTACACAAACGTACAGCAAAGGGCAATCTATGGGTAAAACATCCGTACATGACAAATATCTCCGATTAACTACACGGATGAACAGGGCGACTACAGCGAAGCAGCTGCGACCTTCCATTTCTGCGGCTCAAGGAAAGTTATATCCTATCACTTTGGGCTGAAAGCTGAACTTAGGAAGTCCTGAAGTTAGGCAACCTACCCACATTCTGAATTATCCTTATAATCAGTCAGAGGGGAAACGTTTGATTTCGGGGAGACTTCACACCAATTGGATTAAAATATAATAAGAGTCAGTACTCTTTGTAGATGAGTCCACATCTGCATTGAAGAGAGATCCCGTGGTGCTCATATCTGAGAAGAACCAGGGACACGCTATCATCTCTGCGTGATACAAAATTTGGACACTTATGGTCCAAATATAACGGACTGATTTTGCGTTGTATATTCTTAGGTTGAAGTACAGCGCTCTGTGTCCTTCCAAGAGAAACAGTGGTCTTTCCATGATATGGTAATAATGAGCAAGGTCTCTTATATTTTACCTTTTCTGAGTACCGTAAGAGTCATGTTTCTTCGGCAAGACTACAATGTTCTTTCCCGCCGAAAGAGTATGGTAGAGCAATATCTTCAATAAGCGACCGCTTTCCGTATGGTGGGGCCAGTCCGATCTCCCGCCGACCTTAATCCGATTGAGCACGTCTGGAATATTGTAAGGAGGTATGTTGCTACCTAAACCTCCTCTGCAAGTCTTGGAGAGGATTACAGAAGTTTTGCACGAACCATTGTTGTTCTTACCTTCTAATCTCTTTGACACCATCGTTAGCAGCATGAAACAGCGCTTTGAAGTCTATATTGCGGTAAGGGATGCCCTAATTCCCTATTGAGGTAATTTTGTCATATCACTTTGACAAGGTATCCTTCACCTGGTGTCGGAATAAAGTTTCTCTTACATAATGTTTTTGAACTTTCGTCTAAAGAACGGTATGATACATGTATTCACTAAATTTCATATACTTCCATTGTTTTTTCTTACAAATCGTAATATCTCTGTTCTTCCCTTACTAAAGCGAAGCAAGGGTATTACTAAACATTTGGAATTTTTATTTATTGAACAGTCCATTTTGGAAAGTTTTTCCAACATAAATTATCTTTTTAGTTTAACCCGAAATTTAATTAAGACTTGAAAAAGAGTGTACATAAATCAAAAATGCAACAATTCGAAATCTTAGCGTTTATTAGGTGTTTATCCAGTTTGATCTCAGGTTGTGTGGAATGAAATGAAAACATTGAGCCAGTGATATTTCTACAGCCACGCATGATGTCTTATAGCTATGAAACTAAGGAGGATCAAGTGTGTTACGTAATGGCTCTTTATATTTCTGTATTTGAAAAATACATCGCAGAGAAAAGAAAAAGGAATACAGAAACACCTAAAAAAAGAATTTATTACCTAGCAAGAAAAATTTGTGTAATGAATTTATATGCTTATCTGCTTGCAGCCAAATGTAGTTCTGTTGTGTGTGGAAAATGAAAAATCCCTTTTTCATTATCCCTTCGGGAATACAAGTCAGGATCAAAGAACGATTCTGGGCTAACAAGGAAATTTAACTCTATAGTGGAACTTAAAATACCGATCCGTATTTTGATAAATTAAAACAGCGAATCAGAGTAATTACAACCTGTTTCATTGATGATTACAACTTGCGATATTAGGGTGTGTCAGAAACATTTGCATATGAAAATGCTGTTCCTGGTCAAACACCAGTAGCTGAATCCTCATGATAACATTCTGCCTCGGTGATTAGCACCCACACAATCGTTGTAAGGATCATTTTCTTTGGGCACCGCAATGCCATATCACATCGACAGTGCAACCATTAGATCTAACGGCTTCGAGAGGAAGATGTTGTCAAGTCAAACCATTCTAATCCTTTAAGACCCGCAATAGTGGATATGAACATGCTGAAAACGTTATTGAAGACCGATATACCTATGACACGAGGGAGTTTGCCGAACAGTTAGGGACAACCCACACAAGCATTATCTCGCACTTCCGTCAAATTGGGGAGGTGCCCATGAGGTGAGTTTGGGTACCCCTTCAACTCACAGTTGAACAGAAAGAAGACCGCATTACAGTGCGCGTTTCCCCGTTTGCTCGTGACAAAGTTGAACCGCTCTTGGACCGTTTTGTGAAAGGTGAGAGAAATCGGTCCCGTATGAAAATTTCAGCGCACGGAAAGAGTATTTGTACATAAAGCAAAGCTCATGCCGACCCTTAAAGTCGGCTTACAACCACGCTAGGTCCTGCTGTTTATTTGGTGAGGAATGTATGGTGTCTTGTTTCTCCAGCTGCTTCAAGACAACACAACTTTCTCTTCCGATGTGTACTGCCATCTGGTTAACGAACTTCCCACATCGCTTACGAAGATTCGACCACCTCTGCTGAATCGCAAGGACGTCTATCCACAGCTGGATTGTGCGAGAACTCACACAGCACAGGTTACTTTTCACAAGATCAGGAACCTAGGCTGGGTGCTGCTGCCGCACCAAGCCTATTCCCCGAATATTTTTCCCAAGCAAACACCACGTTTTCCTGTCGTTTCAGCGTTTCCTGGACGGGCAGCGGTTCACCAACTGGGACTACGTCGACCGCACTTTATTCATGTTTTTTGCGTCCAAGCTGCCACAAATCTACGAGGACAGTTACCAACATCGGCCCAAACAATGGTCTCAGGCCGCGGCAAACGATGACGACTATATTTTGGGCTGACTTGTACTTGCAGATACCATAATTAACACTTGCAGTGTTTTTAGCTTATTACCCCTTCTTAAGCACAAATATCCCTATCAGTATACAACAAATTTCAGATAGTTGGGCCATCGGATTGTTTGGGGTAGAATTTTCAGAGAACATCACAAATTAATTGTTTCGGGTAAAATTTCGCATAATTAGGGCTACCGTTCTATTGAGGCAAAGTGTTCTCTCTTTAAGTGACCTTAATTTACCGAAACCTACTGTATTTAAAAAAAAATATTTGCCTCTTGAAAAGCAGAAACCACAACCGAACAAGCGCTTACGATATTACTATTCTAAGTGACCAATGAAGATGAAGTACAACTACTTGTTGTGGTTGTTCTAAATAGGATACCTAAAATGTTAAAATAAATGAACTTGCCATTTTTTAACAAAGAATTATGTGCTCACATGCAGTAAATAGTAAATATAACAATGATTATATATTCACTGAAATCAAAGAAAGAAAACTTAATTTGCATTTTAAAGTCCACCATGTAAGCAAATCCTGATTTCTGTCTAGTTTGGGGGTTTAACGAACATGGCAAGTGACTCAGTAGGATGCTAGCAGTTTCCAGACTCTGATTTAGGTCCACTGGTTTTAGGAAAAGGAGAGGGTCAGCGACGCAAAAGAAGTACAGCAGGCATATGTGCTGTATTTGCATGCCTCCACCGTATTAGAACCCGGACCCATCTCGGACGAATGGTCAAGATCCAGAGCTCAGGCCAATGCTCAAGGAGTGCTGCGCCAAAATGCTGTGATATTCACAGGGAAAGCATGCTCTATGTATTAGACACTAGCTGAGTGCTCATGCAGTCAGTTTGTCAGTAGACAGAAATTTGTTACTTACTATCTGAAGTGGAAGCCCATACTCTTGATTTAGCTCAAGGTCTGCACCTTTTGCCAATTCACAAAGCAGATTTTCCGGTGGTGATTAATGAAAGAATAAATTCGGGATTCTTTGCATCACTCTGCAGATCGAGATTTGAATAAAAAAAGGTGTTTCAGTTTGCCATTTCGAGGATTAAAACTAAATATTAGCACTTTTTGCGCCTGTTCAGAACTCGCAATAGCTATTAGGATAAAAATATCACATACGAAGTGCATTTGTGCTGTTAAATTTGTGAAATGCAGAAAATACGGTGTCATCAGAAAATGTGGTAATATGTTGATCATCCCAACCTGTACTCACGAGCCACTGCTTCATATACCCTGATGCAGACGTACGTAAATGCCACCCTTGCAGGATATATCCAAAAAGCGTGCTCCTCAGCTTAGCTCCGCATATATTCAAAACAACTTATCGTCGGCCATTATCAATAGTGTTTATTACAATGGGAAAAACAAAGGATCATTTGGAGTTCGGTAAAGAACTGATTGTGAGTACCCGTCTGCTTGCAGCGACGATCTTGAAAACAGCAGAAGTGAATGCTTTTACGAAAGACGAGATTTCCACGGTCTTTAATCAATAAAAATATACCACGCGTTGCTTCTTTAAGATGGGAAAGCGCGTGGCGCGTTCTGTTGTCAGAAATGAGATTGCCGTCTTCTGAGAAAGTTTACATGGAGAAAGAGAAATTTTCCTGATCAGCAATTAATTAAATCAGTATAGTAGGGGAGTTCCCGACCCATATTTTAGCAAGTTATGCGCAGTATATGGATAGTCGCATGCTTTAGGGAAGCCGAATATTTCTTCGGAGAACTGGAAGGTTCTTCTACCGTGGTATTAGAAACACCGTCACTAGGCACTAGATGACATGTGGTCCAAGGCGAGGAAGTACATCTTGTTCTGTTCCCAATGGTTTGCATAGAGTTTAGGATTCTCATAAAAAATTGGAACCAGCTTGCCCCGTAAACACGACTCAAGATTGTGAAGGTATTTTCATGGAATGCGGTATGTTTTGTTGGAACGGAACGGATCCTCTCTTAATGCCGAATTGTCCGTTGCCCAGCAAAGAATACCTGAGAATTCTTGCCGTTCAATTCGGTTTTAAACTGTTGACTTTCTATCCCAGCAGGTGAGATGTATATCACGGATATCAGTGCTACATTCCCTCGCGAAATATCTGTTGAGTAGTGTTCAGCGAGCATACAACAATTTCCACCATCATCCCTGGAAACCGCAAAACCCGCATCTGAAGCCCACTTAATATATGTGGGATATGTTAGAAAATCATATTTTAGAGCAAAGCCCTCTATTGTAAAAAATGAGCAAGTGAACGTACTGTCTTGTGAAAGCCTGGTTTCCTGTAGACGCAGATACACTCCAAAACCATACGAAATCTACGCGAAATCGCATATTAGCTATACTTTGGGCTAAGAGAGGGCCAAACCGGTATTGAATAATAGTTTGTTACTAAGTGGCTGTCATGTGTATAATTTAGTCAAACAGAGAGGTGTCCGAAATAATGTTATGAAGTTTCCTTATTTTATAGGTAATTTTCGTCTGTGATTATGCAGAATAAGACGCAGTAATAAAATAATAATTATTTGTTAAAAATGACAATATTTCGAATTATCCGTCTTTGTTGTTTTTAGCAGTTCGTGAGTTTTTCTCACTCACAAAAAATTCTATTCATTTAGTGATCCCAGCGAATGGAACAAATTAAAATAGAAGTATAGCACATTTTCGGTTACATTTCACCAACTAGCGTTTCGAGAACGTCTTGGTATCTCTAATTCTTTATCCCATTCGTCCGCGCTCTTGTGATTCGGACGAATCACATAACCACGTGGCCTGAGCTGGAAAGAAAGATCCGTAAAGTCTGAAAATAAGGTATTCGTAAATCCTGAAAAAAAGTTACATTTTTTTTTATCTGTAGCTGTATTATTAAATTTTTACCTTTGGTGTTTTTTGACTTTGTTGCAACACATATGTTTTCTGAAAAGCAGTGTTGATATTAAGTTGATGAGCATAAAATTTGCGGTCATGTCCAGGTCAAAAAGAAGAGTTCTGTCTTTACTGAAGACTATAAATACATACGTCGGACATTGAAGTTTGGGAATGCCGGTGCTTTTCAGAGATATCGCAATTAATTTTGCGAAGGTCTAATCGCATTTTTTCATCTACAATATTTATATTTTGCGTCGTTCCCTCTTGCCGATGCGAGCAGAAATGCAGATTTTTTTTTAACTATCAGTTATGTTGAGAAAACGTTCAGTTTATATTTTAAATAGAATTCTTAGTGGAAATTTAAACCAGGAAAAAAATTGAAATTGAAAACTGCTCAATCATTACTCTATTAGGTTTTATATTAACACGATTGGTGTAACCGAAAAAGTAAACAGTTTGAAATTACACTTGCAAATATATAAAAAAAGATCACACCTCATGTTGAAATTGTGTCAGCTATGCTTGATATTACGTAAACAACACCAAACCGAACCATCCTAATGGCGGCACCCTCACTAACTTTTAAGGCCCGCCGGGGACGCAGTGCTTTTCTGATCATTAGTCCGGGATAGGTTCGTGTTCGAATTCCGATGAGGCATGGATGTTGTATTTGTCTTACGGCACTGGCTCTCTTCCTACCCTGGAACCAGCAGACCTAAATCACCATGGCCGTTAAACCTACAATAAAAACACTTGCAACAGACCCAGAGTATTACCTAAAGTCTTTCCCTAAACTCCTTAGTTGGTGTTCATCATTTTTTACAGATAATTAGGTTTAATTTTGAATTGAATGGAACTTTGCTAGCTGAAATTATTACTATACATTTCAATTAACATTACAACATTTATTCGCATTTATCATATGAAAAAGAACAGTACAAATGGAAACGTCTCTGTATTTTGTACTGTATAAATGTCCACTGAATTTTTCTTATTTCTTCGAGTACTTCGTACTATTATTTATCTTCGCCTATATAGCATATCTATCAATAAACGTGTTCTTACATGACGTTCCAGAGTTGAATCCTACTTAAAAATAAGGTGATCACCCACGTTACCAGTAGTAGCGTAGCTGCCGCATTCCAAATGTGTCTTGAATTTACAATCAGGCTGCAGAAATTCGTGTTTTGCATCCCTTCCACTCTCGTAACTAACAGGAAAATATTTATATCTAGAAGGAAGTCGATTCTAGACCTAACATTAAGAGCAATCCCTGCCTGAAAATCATAAACGAGACTTCTGATGGGAAACGGCTTCTTCGCAAAAAGTGTATTTTAAAACGAAGACTTCAAATTATAAGTAAAAAGAGGCGACGGAATGCCTAAAATCTCATTCTGATCCATCATTCTCACTCTACTTTAAATAAAGACTAATCCATTGTCACCGTTATATTGTAAGTAATTACGGCTTAAATGAAGTCTAACAATAGTATATAGTTGATAATTTAAAGTTATTTCTGTATTTTTCATTTCTGGACTGCTTGGGTGAATGAAAATATTTCAATTTGTAAGCACGACGAAAATTAATTATATCTTAAAACCAAAGAGTAAAGGTCTATAAAAATTGTCGTGCATATCAGGACAACAGGTGTATGAAAATATTTCGTGCACTAAATAGACATTTTTCTTTCGGGCTTTAAAAATCACGTGAGCAACTTTGACGGCTATGAGAAGTCGCTCGGTCTTAATATAAGGCCAAGAAGTGTTCAAAAGATACCCAGCCAGTGTCACTGGGCAAGTGCTCCTCCCATGACTCCACGAGACGGGAACCCTGTAATGCGCATTACTCTTCGCTTGAAGCGAAAGTTGAATACGACAGTAATCCCTACAAACAAACTATAGAATGAGTTCAGTTCACATACCTTATTTATAATTCAATGTTCGTTGGAGATCAATGAAATATACGAATATCTTTTTTTTTAATTAAAAAAAATTCAATTGCAGTTCTTCAGTTTTTTTTTCGAGGAGAGCAAGTATTTCTCTTTATTCAAACATATCAACTTCAAACAAAATGTCGGATTTGTTCTCCATTACATAATATAATTTTATTTTGAAATAATGTTCTGCAAATGATTTTGGAGCATACAGTCAATGCTACATGTATAAAGCCGTTGAATTCTTTAGGATGAATTACATAACTAACATTTCTCATTGTATTTTCAAATTGAACCGTGTAGAGGAACTAGGGTGCAGTAAGTATGCACTGAATGCAAAGTGAGAAATTTGAGTGAGCCTGCTCATCCTCAAAAAAGTAAAAATTTGTATTATGGAACCTTCCTCACTGAATAATAGACACAGAGTGGGTGAGAATTTGAAGAAAGTCAAGGAAAAGGTTTGCTTGCAAGTACCTCTACTGTACGTAAAGAAACGTTATGCTGGTGTGTAGGGCCGTGGTTGGAAAATTAATTTAAGAAGAAAAGGAAAGAATGGAATACGAGAGTTAAAGGAATTTTCTTGACAGTTCTTCTCGCCGAGTAGACAGAAATTCAACATAAATGCATGATCTTCGGAAACTAGGATATATAGGGAATAGGACATTTAGAGAGAAGTGGCAATAATAATTTGAAGGAAAAATTATTTTCATTTAAAAAATTAATTTACAGGAAAAACAAAAAAAGTCTTATACGAAAAAACCAGGCTTTAATTTTTATGGAAAAAAAGTGCTTTCAAATTTGAATTAATTTCATATATAACCTTTATGTGCATTTAAAACTATATTAACGCAGATCTGATTTGCCTACACTTCACAATTATATGTGTTTTAGATGAACCTTTTTCTCAACAGTTTCTTCCTAATATTCTCAATCTTAATTTATTTGTCTAAAGATAGAAGCCATGTGTTATGTAATATTTCTAGTTTACCCTGTAATAATCATCAAAATAACATGCTGGAGATATACTAGTATACTGCATAAGAAAGGCTAATAAAATGTGCATTGCTTTAGATTGAAGTACTGTCCAAAATATAGCAACATATCCCACTTTTATTAAATCTACCTCACTGCTGATTAAACGTTGTTCGGAAACATTACTGGATATTTTGGAGGTAGTCATTGAATTTCTTTTATTCTGTCCACCGGAGAAATGTTTTTCCACGATTATAATCTTTGGATAATTGCTGTGTAGGTACTTTACTTGTCTTGCACAAGAACGGTAATTTTTTTTGCCCAAAACGATCAAATCAGGGGATGAGTTGCAGAACCTGATCAACAAAGAAGCGTATATTTTTCTATAACCAAAATAGAAAATTGTGTGTATTTCACCATATTGATTCTTCGTGAGTGTAGTTATGCGATAGCTGTCCGCATGGGTTAGTGATATGTGTAATGTCTAGTGAATATCTGTTGTCTTACACTTTTAACTGGTGTGTACAATATTACCTAAAAAATCGTTTAGGAACAAAAATCACAAAGATTATGAAAACAACAACTGTAATACATCTTTATATTTTTTATGTTTGCAATACATAACTGCAAATTATTTACCGTTCTTTTATATGAGTTAACAGCTTCTGAAGTAAATTTTTCACATAAAACGGACTAGTCATGGTAGTGCCTGTCGGCGAAAAGGATAATGAAGCGGAAGTACCGGTTGCAGACATAGTACCCCATATAATTTGACTAGGTTTATGTCTCGCGATGCCCACGGCATATTTTTCACCAAACCTTTGGCCCTTTGGTCGTCGACCATGTGCTTCACGTGATTCAGATTGACGCACAGTTGATACATCGGAGAAAAAGAACTTGATTCCGATTTTCAGCAGCCCGCGATTGATGACGCTTCGCAAACTGAAGTCTTTTCTTCTTCATGACAGAATAAATGAATTTAGAAGGGCTGTTTATGTTTTCAAATAAATTCTATTTTTTTGAGGACATATTTGAATGAATTTAAAAGGTCTGTACTCCCAATTCAGGAAATGAGCATGCCGAAAGCCTATCAACAAATAAAAAATCACAGAACTGCAGTAAGCAAGTTTAAAGGTTCAGTTTTGCTTTGAATAGGTTCAATGAGATTGTTTCAATGAGGGTTAAAAAGTAATTGTGCGCTGCATGCGTTACCCGTTAGCTTACGCCTCATTTGAAGAAGGCAAGACTGGAACTATGTCAAGAATTTTGCTTACAACGACAAAGCGGCAATTTTTTTCATTTTCTGTACTGCGAAAGCAATTCGTCATTTTCTGTACTGCGAAAGCAATTAGTCATTTTCTGTACTGCGAAAGCAATTAGTCATTTTCTGTACTGCAGACCTATTATTGGCAAGGCATCAGGTTCTCTGCGGAATGATTCAATCATAAAAGTTTAAGGTAGCAAATTTAAAAGCACGATGATTGAAAAAGTACACCAGCTTCCTATGAAGTGAAGAACTTATTTAATTTATGTCAACAGGTTAAAAATAAAGCCATAAGAACTTTCAGTTTTCTTAAAGACCATTTTTGGCAGTTCGAGACTAGCTAGATCAAACTTTGACATCCAAAATTTAATAAGTATATATTTAAATTCCTGTGGGGCCCACAAATTTGATAGGAGCAAAAGTCCATCCACCAATTACCTAAAATTCAGAAACATGTTCTCAGTTAAATAAGAGATTATGGCAAATTTTTCTATCTCAGAGTCTCATGTTTCTGGATTAGGTGATCGAAATATTTTAAAACAGTTTTAGGAAAACAAACCAATTTTTTCACTTTTTTACTGCTTTCTTTGCTATTTATGGTCTTTATCTATTGAAATATAGTCCTTTCAGCACTTTATTTTCCAAGGTTCGGTTACGCTCTAACGCTGATTGCAGTTTTCTTGATTCAGTGTGTAATTTCCTTTTGTTTATTGTATTTGATGTTTGATACTGCATATTATAAAAAACCACATCAATTGCTGATCGTACTTTAGCCTCTACTTCGACGCAACAAAGGATCAAACACTGAGAGGCTCTAGCTTCCAGACTTATCGTATTTAACATATATGGAGTTTTTGTGGGGAATATTAAGGCCTGTTGTTATGTAGCAACGGAACAGCATTCTCAGAACATTCAACACATCAGAAATTGACGAAAAATGATTCATTATTTCAAACCGCATGTCAAATCACGCTTTGTGGTTATCCAATGGAAGCTTTTATTTTGGTAATCTCAATGCTATTTTTATTTTGAATGCAGAATTGTGTGGTTGGTACAGTTTTCAACCATAATTAATCATGTCTCTCCTTGTCTAAAGTTGAAGGTCTTCCACTATTTTTACATGGAAATTTCTCGCACTCTGAAATATTTCGTGTTACAGTTTGAGCATTCCCTACTAAGCTACCAGAAGGGCGCGAAGGTCGTCCACGAATGTTCAAAAGAGCACTCATCTATAATTTATACATCGGTATCTACATGCTTGGCTAGATCATTTACCAAGAAATTAACGATCCGGAGGTCTTTTTTAGAACCTTGAGATACAAGCGCATAGAAACACACAAACACATACGTATGCACTTATTGTCCTTATCATGAACTGGGATTAAAATATATTGTAGCAAACACAATTCAGCTTTCGAAAAAAGTTATAAAGCATGCATCTAGTTTTTTCCACGCCGTTCCTTTAACGAAATGATCAAACGCATTTTAAAATTCTCGCTACTGAAACTTCCGAAATTAGAGGTGTTACTGCAATGTCATCCGTGAATATTTATATCATAATTTTTAGAGGGTGCTTACCTGTAAAAGTGCAAAAAATATCAGTTTTGACACAATGCTGCATATACATAAATGAGCTAGAAGCAGGAGTATTATAGGCAGCATTTACGGAAAAAGGAATCACACTGAGGTACTGTTATCTCTTCCTTAACTGATGCAAATAAAGCTTTGAATTGTGTATCTTTCCTTTTTTTACTCTGAATATCACATGTACTTCAGCTTTTTTGCATTATCTTGTTACAACTGAAGGGCACTACAACACTGATTTCAAAAGTAACCGTAAAATAAACCAAGACATTCTCTTTACGTATTAAAAAAATCTACTTGGCTTTCCGTTAATTTTGGAGTAGTTAGTACCTCTTTGAAATTTCTTACGTTTTCTCATTCATTTTCATTTCATTCAGTAATATAACGTCCTGACCTCATTTTTGCTAACTGGTGGCGTGTGACCTCAACATTAATTCAGCAATATCTTCAGTTTTCTGTTCTTACGTGTGTTGTAGATAGGATTCAAAGAGAAATCAACAATTCACACATATTGCTACAGCCATTTTTAAATAACTTTTCTTTATTAGGTTGTGCAAACACTAAATATCCTCGTTCCGCATATAAAGAAGTTAAGGGCAATTGCCTTCAGGACTCTAAGCCATTTGCGATACGAATTAACACCGTCTTTATAGCTATTTTACAATACTTTTATTTAATTTAATGGATATTTTTAATGCAACCGTTTTATAAAATTTTTGTTACTTTTATAATTTAATGAATCAACTGAGCCTCCATGTCAGAAAGCAAACAAATACCAACACTTCAAGGAGGAGGTAAGATCAGCTTTGGTCGACAAAACAACGGTAGTCGCTGTTCCCTGATTTGATTGTCTGGGTATTGCTGTTGCCATTTGTCATACAGTCTCTTCATGAACATTGTCATCTTTGTCTACATTTTAGTAACTTCATAGTATGTTCGCATGATGCACATATTCATTTCTGGACACAATCTCATGCGTTGGGCTACACTTCTGTCCGGCTTCGTCATGGGTCTAGCTTCCTTAAAAGCTTCTCCGGCCAATCATTGACTATCATTTATTATTATTATTATTATTATTATTATTATTATTATTATTATTATTATTATTATTATTTTCTTTATTCGAAATATACGAATCACAGCCTATGACAAACAAAATAAACACCAAATTATTATTGAGTGGTATCGTTGAACTGATACGAATTTCCACAGGAGACCTAGGTATCAGTCAAGAATCGGTGTAAAATATATGATATCCCTAATAAACCTGTCTGCTGCAGTTCTGTAGGTTGCATATCTAAACGCTTCAAATTTTCAAAACGATTGATAAAATTTATTGACAAATTTCCAAGTGCCCCGATGACAATCGGGACTACAGTTGTGTGTTTAGTCTATAACCGGGTAGTTTCTATGGCAAGGTCTCTAAATTTAGTCATTCGTTCCAATTCTTTTTCATTGACTCTGGCATTCCCAGGGAGCGCTATATCAATTACCCAGAATTTCCGATTTTCTATGACTGTTATGTCTGGTGTGTTATGTTCTATGTGTCGATCGATTTGAATTCTGAAATCCCACAAGATTTTGACCATTACTTTCTATGACTTTCTCAGCCTTGTTTTTCGATGCTGGCGGGTTGTCCTTTCTTCATAATGACCAGTGAATCAATTTTGCAACCCTGTCATGTCTAACTTTGTAATCTGTGTGTGCAATTTTGCTACATTCACATATTAGATGCGATACAGTTTCATTTTTTCTTGACAAAGTCGACTCTTTATATTATCACTGACTTTCTGGATTTTAGCCTTCATAACATTTGATTGCAATGCCTGTTCTTGTGCAGCAAAAATCAGTCCTTGTGTTTCTTTTTTGATTGAACCCAATTTCAGCCATGCCCCATTTAAGTTGTTATCATTTTTTCCATTAATATTCTTTAGAAATTGTCCATGCAGTGGCTTGTTCTTTCAGCAGTCTAATCTGCTTTCAAACTGTTTCTTCTTGTATTCAGCCTTGTGTTCTGTTTTTTTTAGGATATTTTCATTATTCACTGCCTGAAGAAGCTTTTCACTGCTTCTGTTGACGTAATCATTCAGGCTTCGTTTTTCTTCCTCTACTACCTGTTGTACTTGTAGTAGGCATCTGCCTCCAATTTTCCGAGGTAAATACAATTTGTCAACATCACTTTTTGGATGGAGTGCATGATGCATGTTCAATAACTTTCGAGTGTTCCGAACCAGTATTTCTAATTCACTTTGGGTCTAATCAATTATTCCAGCTGGGTATCTAATTACTGGAATGGCCCATGTGTTTATGGCTTTGATTGTATTTCCACCATTTAGTTTTGATTTCAACATTTTTCTTACTCTATTGATATACTCATTCTGAGTCAGACCTTTGACTTTTGTATGTAAGTTGTTATCTGTTTCAGTATTCCCAGGTATTTATAATTTTCATTATCTGACAAAGATATCATTATTTTACCATTTTCTTGTTCTATTCCATCTATATTCTGGACTTTTCCCCGGCGCCAGGATAGTACTGCACATTTTTCCAGTCCAAATTCTATCTGTATATCATCACCAAATATTTGCACTGTATGCAGCAACATTTCAAGTTCGGCGGAACGTTTTGCATAAAATTTAAGGTCACCAATATACAGCAGAAGGCATAATTTTCCATTTTGTTCTAAAATGTGGTATGTGGTATCCCATTATTATTATTATTATTATTATTATTATTATTATTATTATTATTATTCGAAATATACGAATCAGAGCCTATGACAAACAAAATATACACCAAATTATCATTGAGTGGTATAGTTGAACTGATACGATTTTTTACCGGAGAGCTAGGTATCAGTCAAGAGTCGGCGTAAAATATTTTTGACAAATTTCCAAGTGCCCCGATGACAATGGGGACTACGGTTTTGTGTTTAGTCCATAACCGGTTAACTTCTATCGGTAGGTCTCTATATGAAGTTAGTTTTCTATTTCTTTTTCATCGATTCTGGCATCTCCAGTGACCGCTATATCAATTATCCAGACTCTCCCATTTTCTCTGACTGTTATGTCTGGTGTATTATGTTCTATGTGTTGATAGGTTTGAGTTCTGAAATCTCACAAGATCTTGACTTGATAATTTTCTATTACTTTTCAGCCTGATATTCCCATGAGTTTTTCGATGCTGGCAGATTGTGCTTTCTCCATAAGACCAGTGAATCAATTTTGCAACCCTTTTATGTCTAGCTTCGTAATCTGTCTGTTCAATGTTCCTACTTTCACATATAAGATGACACACAGTTTCATCTCTTTATTGACAAAGTCGACACTTTGGATCATCACTGATTTTCTGGATTTTAGCCTTCATAACATTTGTTTGCAACACCTGTTCTTGTGCAGCAAAAATCAGACCTTCTGTTTCTTTCTTGATGGAACCCAATTTCAGCCATGCCCAAGTCAAGTTCTTATCACTTTTTCCAACAATATTTTGTTTAGAAATTGTCCATGCCGTGGCTTGTTCTTCCAGCCATCTAATCTGCTTTCAAACTGCTTTCTCTTGTATTCAGCATTGTTTTCTTTTGTTTTTAAGATATTTTCATTATTCACTGCCTGAAGTAGCTTTTCTCTGCTTCTGTTGACGTAATCATTTAGGCTTCTTTTTCTTTCTCTACTACCTGTTGTACTTGTAGTAGTTCTCTGAATCCAATCTCCCGAATAAATATAATCTGTCAACATCACATTTTGGATGGAGTGCATGATGCATGTTCAATAACCTTCGAGTTTTCAGAACCAGTATTTCTGATTCACTTTGGGTCTAATCAATTATTTTAGCTGGGTATCTGATTACTCATAGAAAACCATCCCACTCATAGAAAACCATCAATCTAACATGCTTTAACAAATGTTTTTTCAGCACTGACATATGTAAAATTTCGGCCAAATTTTATCAGTAATTTGTAACATTAATTGCAGGCAGTATCTGGAAAAGAATGAAAATTATTCTGCTATGAACTGAATTTTATTGGTTGATATTCATGGTTTTTATTTCAAGAATTACTGACTGAAAATTGGCTCTTTTTTGAAAGGAAGTATTCTTAACTGAAAATGAATATTTACGTGCATAAGATTTCTTAACATGAAGTGAGGTAAGGCT
>CM077033.1:38103470-38152150 GCA_039090855.1 Macrothele yani | reverse complement strand
AAAGGGAAAGAAAAATCCAATGTTAAAAATTTGGCTTTGGTTTTCCAACATAATTTCATGGGAAATTTGGAAACAAAATATTTATAATATTACTTTCTGATACTTTGAGCATGTTTCAAAGAGTTAGAAATTTAAGAGAATGTATATCAACTGTTAAATTTTCTCTGAATCATTAATGATAAAGCCATATTGTGTGCTCATCTGGTTTGAGAGGGTCTTAAGATTTCACATATGTAATATAATCCTAAGCGTCATTACTGTGCAAATTATGAATTAATGGTGAAATTCAAATACTGAGGAATTACACTTACAATATACACTATGATCAATGTATTAGTTTTTGCATTATTCTTCAACGTTTGTTTTTAAAACTATATTTTTATATATCATCGTTTTCTGTTTTATGTTTTTATGAATTTACATTTCATAAGAGTAACTCCATTCTAGTGAGCCACCGAATTCAATAGTTGTTCGTATGACCTGCTGAAACTACGTGCAATATTGTAGTTTGCATAACTCTCTCGAAAAAATATATGTGTATCGTCAGTCGTACTTGTGCATAATCCCATGTGAGAAGTTAAGGGTCAGTTAAGTTGTGTAAAATGCCTTTTACTAACTATCGTTCAGAACATTTTAGATGGATATTACTGTCTTTAAAATGTTACAGCAATTCCGCTTAACTACGTTTTTTTATAATTCTGTTGTCCGAGTGTATGATATTTTCGAAGAAGTTAGAATGTGACTTCTGCCAGGAAACTATTTTTTAAATGTTCATTACAATTATATATCCATGCAATGATTTTACATGATGACGTCTTTCCCAAGTCTAGCAAAAAACGCTCGGTTCGTCTTACGGCAATATCCGAATCTTTAAAGATATTAAGCCCTAAAGCATCTTTAATTTAACCAAATGGAGCAAAGTTTCCATCTACTGGAGAAAGAGCAAACACAGGTGCGCCAAAATTTTTCTAATTCAGCCATCAAAATCTTAATAATATTGAATGTGGAACGTATGAATATTGTAGCCGGATAACCTCCTGACGTGAGTTTTGCCTTACAATCAAGTAGCAAAATAAAATGTATGACAAAAACTTATTAAATACACCTCGGACGAAAAAAAAAATCCCAACACTTCAAGAAGGGGTTGTGTTATATAAACGACAGTAGGTAGGCGGTGATAGTACATCTGTAAGAGGACGTCTATGCAAATTTCGCGCTCGGCGCATACGTGTGGAGCTAGTAGCGCCCATCGGAACATGCAAAGCAGGTTTGCTGTAAATACGCACTGTAACGTTCGTGAGCGTTTGTTATCGTTGAGATTCGACGTAGTGTGTTGATGTTAGTCAAGAATGCCTTTAAGAAGACGAAGAAGCCATTATCAACACCTCACGGAGTTTGAACGAGGTCGTGTAATAAAGCTACGAAAAGGTGGATTTTCTTTCCGCAATATTGCAGAACCACTTGGCAGGAATGTAGCCACTGTGCACGATTGTTGGCAGCGGTGGTCAAAGGAAGGTACTGCCTCAAGAAGACCGGGGTAAGGCCGGCCACGTGGCACTACTGAGAGGGAAGACCGTCGTGCATGGCGTATGGCCTTGGCGCATCGTACTCCGTCTGCGGCAGCAATTCGAGCTGCAGTTGCCACCACAGTGACACAACGAACTGTTAAAAATTGGTTACCTGAAGGACAGCTCCTAGCCAGACGCCCTGTAGCGTGCATTCCACTTACTCCAAACCACTGACGTTTGCGACGTCAGTGGTGTCAAGCTAGAGCTCATTGGAGGACGGAGTGGAGATCTGTTGTGTTTTCTGTTGAAAGCCGGTTCTGCCAGATACATGAACATGGAGTGCCACTTTTCCAAAATAAGAAATCAACGCTGCCAACGTTTTGTACTAGTTTTGTACACCCAAAAGAAAATTTTGTACATCACCGGAAGTGGTACTTTTCGGCTCTTTAAAAGTGGCACTCCAAGTACATGCTGGAGTGCCACTTTTTCAAAATCGAAAATAAATACTGTCCAAGTTTTGTACTAGTTTTGTACAGTTTTGTACACCCAAAAGAAAATTTTGTACACCACCAGAAGTAGTACTTTTCGGCTCTCTAAAAGTGGCACTCCAAGTACATGCTGAATGCCACTTTCTCAAAATCGAAAATAACTACTGCCAAAGTTTTGTACTAGTTTTGTACAGTTTTGTACACCCACAAGAAAATTTTGTACACCAACGGAAGTAGTACTTTTTGGCTCTCTAAAAGTGGCACTCCAAGTACATGCTGAGTGCCACTTTCTCAAAATCGAAAATAACTACTACCAACATTTTGTACTAGTTTTGTACAGTTTTGTACACCCCAAAGAAAATTTTGTACACCACCGGAAGTGGTACTTTTTGACTCTCCTTTGTGGCCCTCGAGCATGAACTTGGAGTGCCACTTTTCCAAAATTAAAAAAAAAAAACACTGCCAGAGTGATGTCATAGTTTTGTACACCCAAAAGAAGATTTTGTACACCACCGGAAGTGGTACTTTTTGACTCTTGATTTTCGAAGCAGTAGCTTAAATGGTTAACTAATTTGATTAATATTCCTAGTTTGTTGCATATAAAACACACTTTTGTAATAACCCAGAAGCCTTACGGCCAAGTTGGAAGAATCACCAAAAGAATTTATGTTTAAAATCTCCTTTCCCTTAATTTTCCACTCAATGAAAGTTCGAAGGTCATCTTTATAAAAAATCGTGACATTGTGATTCATCATTTGACACAAAATAGCTCTTAGATCAACATATAGCAACAATACGTATTCGTTTAAATTTCTTTATTTATATCAGTTCCCCACAATTACTTGCAAGCTTTCTCTCTACACCCCCCCCCCCTCATTTTTACAATCAAGGTTGTCTATAAATTTTGCTGACTCACTGTCAGTGTCGCTAAAATGTACAAGCTGTTAGAGAAGTAGCGGACTCTTCAGTGGGAAAATGTTTAGTTTAGAAGCAACTCGAAAGGAGGGTTAAGTTACAGGTATAAGTCACAGACTGAAATTCAAGCAATTTGAATTTCTGCGCAATGTTTTTTCAATCTAGTGGTTTTCAGTTTTAACAAAATTTTTATATTTAATAGCATTGCTTTGTAGAAATAAAAAGATATTCAGTGAAACTTCGGCTATGCGTACTCCAGTTATATTTTTTGATATTTATACGTAATTCTGCATTAGTCCCGATATTTTACTGTATTTTCTAAGCTTTTCCAATTCGATAATAGCTAATTAATTCATTTATACGCTTTTTGCGATGTACATAAATTTTGTAATTTCTGATTAACACAAACTCACAGTTCTTTGATTTGTTTACGTAACCGGTATATCACAAGTTTGAGAGAATCGAGAGAGCGTTACTGAGTTCTTGGTGCAACCAAAGTTGAACCTTCATCCCATCAGAGAAGGGTATGCTGTTTACTTTCGGTTAGCGTTCTTGTGTTCCTTCTTCGTGCAAAGTTGAACCTTGATCTCATCAGAGAGGGATATGTTGTTTAGTTTCGGTTTGGATGAAAAATTTATTTCGCAATCTTTGCTCTGAATAAAACGTGCAGTTAGGCAAGCTACAACTCTTGGCATGGTGCGGACGTCTTTTTGTTGTTGTAGTTCAGCCATGAAATAGATGGTGCAAAACTTAATAACGTTCATAGTTATGTTTTTTCTCTGACTTTGACAAATTTTAAACAAGCAAAGATTAGAGAATATTTTACTCAATACTATTGAGAAATCAAATTGTAAACAATTTGCTTTGAAAAGAGCGATGCTAATAAAGAAGGAGTAGTAGGGGTATGAATATAAAAACAAAATAACATTCGGATTTACAACAAAGTTTTTAAAAAGTAAAGATTTTTTTTTCATGTATTAAAAATGCGAAACTGTACATAATCATTTTGTCATGTAGTTTTTAAAATATTTGGCCAAACTTTGGGAACTTGTTTAACCGCCATTTTGGTGATAAAAAATCATATAAAGGGCCGGAAACTTTTTCCCGCTGCGTTATCCCCCATGAGCATGGGCGTCCGCTGCAACTTTTCCGGGGGAGGGGGAAAACTGGTATACTCCCACTATCATAATTATTGCTTAAATTTATAGTACCCCTGCGTCTTTATATGGCATAGTAGGGGTTGGGTCAGGCGAGTGCATCGAGCCCCTAAAGCTAGGGAGTGGTTTCGGAGCACCGATGTCCCCCCCCCCCGCCCCCCAAAGTTTGGGAACTTGGACACATCTTTCTTTCTATAGTCAATATTTAGTATTGAAATAACGGACAATAATAATAATTATGTCATTTACCAATTACTGGTCACTGATTATTCATATCTGAGTCAAAAGTTTAACCTTACTGTAGGCTTCTTGCTAAATTTAATAATCAACTTAATAAAGTCTTTTTCTATGGAAACATTCACTTGGGGTTACGTAAAACAATTGCACTGCTCCATCGTCCTTTATTAAATATGAGTATAAACCCCCTTTTTTTATAGACATTTATCTGTTAATTTTTATATCCCCTTCAATTTTTTGTTTCTTGCACTTTAGAAGAGATACTATGAAATAAAAACTGCAAACGTCTTGGGTTTTGTCCAAATCTATCAATTACATTTTGAATGAGTTCATGTTTATTCTCAAAAACCTTTTATCGATGAATACTCATCATGCACAATCCAGATAAACGTCCATCTGCCATTTTTGACCTTAACCAGGTTTTTAACCGTTCTCATAGTGCTGAAGGTCCTCTCCACTAGGCAGGTTGTTACTGGTAATGTTTGAACAATAAGAATAGCCTGTCGAACAGAAGGAAACAGATCACTGTGTTTGAGCACGCCTAAAGTTCGTCTTCACATCCATCATCTTGTTTTTTCCTTCCTGACCACATTTCAAACTGTTATGGATAGGTTTTTGCTCATGTGTGTAATTAATAGTTAAATTTAGCAAATGTTAAAATTAAGGTAAATATTGACTTTAGGTGAAAATTAAAATTTGGGAGAGGGGTGGATGCATTTCGAAACAAAAAGTAAGTTCAATCAATTAAGGCTATGATAAATGAAAATAAAATGCAATGGAATTAGGACATTCCAAATGTTATTACGACATTCCAAAAGTTATTATTGAAAGTTTGCGTTATTTGAATTTACGATGAGCTGTGACACCTGCAAGTGTAAAATAAGTAATTGTTTACATGTGTACCAAATTTGTGAACACTAAAAAATGGATGGTACACTTTGGAAGCACTGATATCCTAAGTACAAATCCCCCAAATACATGGCGTCAGTTGAATAAACAAATACATCGCACTTTCACGTTTTATCAACACACGGCATAACAATTTTTCGGTTGCTGGATGTCCTACACATTAAAGCTATTCGACCCTTTGGCTCTGGGTCGTAATATGATCGCTCTGCAATCGCCTTATTGGTGCACTGCTGAAGGAAAGTGCGAGGCCACATGGAGATTCCTCGTGGAGGATGTGGATCCTACAATTGTCGGTGGTTGTACTAAACTATGTAATTATTGCCTTGATGTTTTTCTTAACACTCACGGCTACCCGTCACAGTTGCTCTGTAAAGAGATCGTTTTCCAAATTAAAATTTGTAAAAACTATTTGAGAAGCATCATGTCACAAGATAGGCTGCAGGAATTGTCACTGCATAGAAAGGCAGTTTGCCAAAAAGAATGAACCTCAACGCTTAATAATTTCGCCAAAAAATGAAGGCTAGAAAGAAAGACTTAGGCCTAAAAACATGAAAATGTCCACTTATCATATAATTAATTTTCCACTTGTATTTTAATCATACAATTATAATTTATATTATATCTGTATTATGTAGTTATGTGGTACACTCAGTGGTCGAAGTGGCACAGAGCTACTGCCAGTATGGTGTAGACCATAGATCCACATAGTATAAATAGGAGGTATCGAAAGAAATACATTCCATTCCGTATAATTGTTTTTTTTTTTTTTTTTTTGGTATTGAAAAATTAATGTATATAATTTTATAAAATTAATGTAAAAATTAAAAAAACTTCATTGAAGGGTTTGTGGTCGGTCTCTTTCAGTCTCAGTTGCTAATTATCAATTTTATCCGTTAAAAATGCCATTTGCCGTTTTTTGCGTTAAAATTTGTTCTTTCATACTGATATCTTTACGTAGTTTGTGAAGGGTTTATAATTTATTACATACCGGGATGGTAAATAACGTTTTTTTTTTAACTGCCGGTATGCTCACTTCCATTTTGTTAACTACCGGTATGCCATACCGGCACATTTCGAACACTGGGTATTATAGTACTCGTATATTTGTAAACAATACATACCTGCACATTGCATTTCCACACGCACCTTTTTTTTCCTGGCCTGCATTGAAGTTTTGTTGTACATGCAAATTAATATCTGCAGCTACGAAATCCATATTGCATTCTTGCAGTGTAGAATACTGAATTCCCTGTTTTTATAAAACCATATCCAAGAACGATCACTAAAGTCTCATAGTTGTTAACCTTAAACATTTAAATGTATTTTACCGAATTCGTTTCAATGCGATAAAACGTATATTCATGATTATGCATCTGACAGCTGACCGTGTTAAATCTGACTGGCTGATTGATAACCTTGCATTATGTACTTCTGTTCCAAAATTTATTTTAAAAGTTAAAACTCCAGGGCTCTATAGGTAGTTACTTTACTTTACCAGACATTAGTCTCCCTAACTTCCTGACATCCCCATTTTCCCAAACCAAACACCGTGAAAAACACATCCTCCCTAGTGTCCGAAATTCTGGAAAAATTATTATGCTTAGGGGTGCTGAAATAAACTTTCCGGGGTTGCACAAGTGGTGTTAGTTACGGCACTGTGAATGCGCCGAGGTGTTTTGCAACTTCCCTCTCCCCAACCTTGCTCGGCATGGCTGCTAGACTGGAAGCGATGATATGCGCTGATTTGAATTCCTTTTCTTCGCATTTCCGAAATGCTTTTGCCGAAAGCATTGCTTAACAAAGCAACAAAAAACTGTTTCTTTTCTTCCTTTGCTATAAAAATGAAGGCTCCGACAATGTCTTAGTTTATACAAGACAACCGCACGAAAATTTGCGACCTTGAACAAATAAAATTTGCATATAATGAACACAAAAACAGCTGGTTGTGTATAATTAACAGGAGTAAAAGTATGTAATAAACTGGAAAGAGATAGTAGTGTTAACTTCTGGATTTCGAAAGATAGGAGTGCATAACTCTCTTTTGTCTGTACAAAACTAGTACACCATTCTGGCAGTGTTTATTTTCGATTTTAGAAATATGGCACTACAAGTACAAAGTCGAGAGCCACAAAGGAGAGCCAAAAAGTACCACTTCCGGTGGTGTACAAAATTTTCTTTTGGGTGTACAAAACGGTACAAAACTAGTACAAAACTTTGGCAGTAGTTATTTTCGATTTTGAGAAAGTGGCACTCAGCATGTACTTGGAGTGCCACTTTTAGAGAGCCGAAAAGTACTACTTCCGGTGGTGTACAAAATGTTCTTTGGGGTGTTCAAAACTGTACAAAACTAGTACAAAACTTTGGCAGTAGTTATTTTCGATTTTGAGAAAGTGGCACTCAGCATGTACTTGAGTGCCACTTTTAGAGAGCCGAAAAGTACTACTTCCGGTGGTGTACAAAATTTTCTTTGGGGTGTACAAAACTGTACAAAACTAGTACAAAACTTTGGCAGTAGTTATTTTCGATTTTAAGAAAGTGGCACTCAGCATGTACTTGGAGTGCCACTTTTAGAGAGCCGAAAAGTACTACTTCCGGTGGTGTACAAAATTTTCTTTGGGGTGTACAAAACTGTACAAAACTAGTACAAAACTTTGGCCGTAGTTATTTTCGTTTTGAGAAAGTGGCACTCAGCATGTACTTGGAGTGCCACTTTTAGAGAGCCGAAAAGTACTACTTCCGGTGGTGTACAAAATTTTCTTTTGGGTGTACAAAACTGTACAAAACTAGTACAAAACTTTGGCAGTATTTATTTTCGATTTTGAAAAAGTGGCACTCCAGCATGTACTTGGAGTGCCACTTTTAAAGAGCCGAAAAATACCACTTCCGGTGGTGTACAAATTTTCTTTTGGGTGTACAAAACTGTACAAAACTAGTACAAAACTTTGGCAGTAGTTATTTTCGATTTTGAGAAAGTGGCACTCAGCATGTACTTGGAGTGCCACTTTTAGAGAACCGAAAAGTACTACTTCCGGTAGTGTACAAAATTTTCTTTGGGGTGTACAAAACTGTACAAAACTAGTACAAAACTTTGGCAGTAGTTATTTTCGATTTTGAGAAAGTGGCACTCAGCATGTACTTGGAGTGCCACTTTTAGAGAGCCGAAAAGTACTACTTCCGGTGGTGTACAAAATTTCCTTTTGGGTGTACAAAACTGTACAAAACTAGTACAAAACTTTGGCAGTATTTATTTTCGATTTTGAAAAGTGGCACTCCAGCATGTACTTGGAGTGCCACTTTTAAAGAGCCGAAAAGTACCACTTCGGGTTGTGTACAAAATTTTCTTTTGGGTGTACAAAACTGTACAAAACTAGTACAAAACGTTGGCAGCGTTGATTTCTTATTTTGGAAAAGTGGCACCCCAAGTACATGTATCTGGTTCTGCCTGGGTGCCAGTGATGGCCGTGTGTTGATTAGAAGGAGGCCAGGTGAGCGTCTGCAACCAACCTGTCTGCTGCCGAGACACACTGGACCTACACCTGGAGTTATGGTTTGGGGAGCAATTTCCTATGACAGCAGTAGCACTCTCGTGGTTATCCCACGCACCCTGACGGCACAGTTGTACGTCGGTCTGTTGTTTCAACCTGTTGTGCTGCCATTCATGAACAACATTCCAAGGGGTGTTTTCCAACAGGATAACGCTCGCCCGCATACCGCTGTTGTAACCCAAAATGCTCTACAGAGTATCGACATGTTGCCGTGGCCTGCTAGATCACCAGATCTTTCTCCAATCGAGCACATATGAGACATCATTGGATGACAACTCCAGCGTCACCCCCAACCAGCATTAACCGTCCCTGTATTGACCGATTAAGTGCAACAGGCATGGAACTACATCACCACAAAGTAACATCCAGCACCTGTACGACACAATGCATGAAAGTTTGCGTGCTTGCATTCAACATTCTGGCGGTTACACCGGTTATTAATGTACCAGCATTTCACATTTAAAATGGCTCTTCTCGCGCTTACATTAAGCTGTGATCTTGAAACCTTAATCGAATATATATGTTACCTATACAAATGTATTGCTGCCATTTCATTCCTCTACAACTATTTTTTCGTGGTGTTGGGATTTTTTTCCGTCAGTGTATATCAAAAACCTACTTATATCCAATTTGTTACATCATATACTGAAAGTGCCGTATATATTAGTCGATCCATTCAGTATTCCTCAGCGTTTGATTTTCGGAAAGAACCAGATCAAGCGCAAAACAGAAATGAGCAAATCTGAAAATCGAGTGTTTCTTTTTTGTTAAATTATAATTAACAACAGTGAACTACCTGAATATAAATAGAAAATATTTTTTTTTATCATGAGACTTTAAATAATTGAAGATACATAATTCACAATTATTCGTTGGATTACCTGTATAAACAATTAAAAACAAATTATGCTTTCATCATTATTTGCTAAATCACGCAGACATTTTGAGGAGGCGCTGTAACATACCTCCTTAAAATAAATCGTATTTCAATGATAAATATACTATCGCATCAGTCACGAAAGTAATACGCATAATTTTGCAAATTTTAATTACCTAGTTGACCGTTGTGCTGTCTGTCAATGTGATGGATACACAATTTTCTAAGAATGGAAATATCTAGTAAAAGGTAAATGGGTGAAATCAATATTCATGTGCATTAAAATCAAAATTTTTGCGCGGCATATTAAAATTATTTTTACTAAAAATTATTTCCGAAAAACAAATATTTGGCCAATTTCGCGTTGAGTTAGGTTTAAACGCGAGAAGACCCTTCAATGAGTGGAGAGACAACGAGAATCGAAATTGGAATGGAGGTCAGTTGATCGTCAAACATACTATCAAAGCAAATTTCACTTTCATGTCTTTAGAAGTGGTCCCATTTGTTTTAATGACACCTTAACGATGTAGCGATCCAACGTCAATTTAGAGAGAAAGCTTAGTTTTCCTAAGCAAATGAAGAATTATATGTGAAATACGAAATTTTCAACTATTAGTAAAACAAGAATATTTGTAATATTACAAAATATTGATTAGTCACTGATCATGTTATATTGCTTTTTGATTTGAAATATTATTTTCATGCAGCTGCAGCACCAGGAAAGTATTATTTTGAAACCAAAATTGTGCAACAGTTCATTTCATTCGGAACCAATATGACAATATGTGTGATAGAAACGCAGGAAATAAATCTGCTTCATTGAAATCAATAAATTTGCATATTTCGGCATGTATAAAAACGGTAAGATTGCTGCCGTAACTACTCTCAAACATCTCCATAAATTTGACTAAATCAACACTTGCATTCAGCTTTTGATGAATCTTGCATTTATGATACTATTTGTTATAAGGAAATGTAAACAAGGAGGCTGCGTATTTGAACACATATTAAAACATATTAAAATCAAAATGATGGAAGTCAGTGTCACCAGAATTATACATACATAAATTTGGAAGATTTTGTTTTCCGAGTAAGCCATTATCTTTCATGACAAATGCTGTTATCTTTTTTTTTATGGTGGGTTTTTTTTTGGCATTTGGGCTGTAAAAATCATGTCACGTGTCATAGATAACTACGAAACATAAAGTACCATTTGAACCACACATTAGCGTTTTTGAAAGGCTCTAGTGACAAAACAGGCGTGTTACATACAGCAGATCTACTACTTCCTAACTTCCAAAATAATGGAGGACTTGGAGAGGGGTTACTTCAAGGCGTCACATTCTTTAAACGGTGATAAAAGCAGAATAATACTATTAAAGAGCTTAACGAAGAAGCAGATCTATCGTTAATTAAAATGTAATCGAATTACCTTCCAGACAAGCCGTACAGCACAAAATTTATTTCTAGGCAAAGTGAGTCGTTTTACATAAGTTTATTAGTGAACGAGGGAACAGTTTTGTAATATTACCCCATAAAGTGCATGTTTACGAATTTTATTTCTCAACGCTTATTTCAATTGTGCACCTTTATATCGACTGCAAGGTTATACATATACTCTACGCCAAAATAATACTTGCACTTAGAAGAAATCCGCCGACAGGAATGAAACTTTGTTGGTAGGTGTGGAATCGTGAGACATGCAAATGATTCAAGTATCAAGCTCGACCTCGCATGTGACACAAGCAAGGATGTGTCATAGCGCTGAGCCTTACTTGCTATATATGGGCGTCCCGTTGCGCTTTTGCCATTCCGGCTCGTGTTTGTTGCATCCTTTTCAAGAGAAGTATATCTCGGAGAAAAGTTCGGAAGCAATACGAGCTGTTGGAGGAGTTCGAGAGGAGCCGCATGATCGGTTTCCGGGAAGCAGGAGTCTTAACGCCGTATTGCGCGCCATAGTGGTATTTCAAGTATATAAGTATTTAATTCAAGCAAAGAATTCAGAATTCTGTCTCAGAAAACCTTTCAGGTAAACAAGCAATTGAGGCAACAGAATTTTGAATTCAGGTTTAGAAACAATTTCTGCTCGTAGCACAGCCCTTGGAGTAAATATGAAGAATACACTAATCTTTTCCGTCACTTCCAGTTTTGAGGAACCACATAATGCATATATAGTATGATCCATGTAAATGTTTGTTTAATTGTATCCATGCTATTCTTGAAAGTTATAGTAAGTAGTATCTAAGATATAATGCAAACTGTTTACGTAAAGCAAATTCGATTTCGTTTAGGTGTTCTGAGCGCCCGGTCAGCACACTGATCACTATAAATTCAAGCAAACCTCCAATAAATATATTTGGCAACTGTGAATTCTTAAAAATTCATGTAGCACAGTGTTTTGTGTGAAACATTGCACTTTTCGTATTGTTGTAAATACAAATTTCACCACTAAGAATAATGGAAATTTACTACATATGAATCGCAGATATGTTTCTTTTTTGTTTTTTTACTTTCACCGAACGATTGATCTCACTAATTTCATTATTGGATCGCAGGCTTTCAGCAGCTGCTCTTCTGTCTGCATTTCTTAAATTATGAAACGTATAGATAAGATGATTTGGATTAACTTTAGGTTCAGGCGATTGGACAAAAAGATTGCAATGCACTTTGAGTAAATGTGCGTCAGGGTACTTCTGGAATCATCATTGTACGAAGTTTGATGTCGCCTCCGTTCAGAGATTTGAAATGTTTAGAATGTTTTCAAACTCACAATCTCTGTGATTGCCGAGTGTCATTTATGAAATTCACCTGATTGGAATATCGCTTACAATGATGATTACAAAATATATTTTATATTTTTAATTTACTGCACCAGAAGTACTTGACAAATTTTTAAATGTCTGTCAATTTCCCTTTTTCATGTATCAAATTACACATGTAATCCTTACTCATGTTGAAATAACATCAAGGTACATGTATTGTTAAATGCCATATTTACAGAGTCCCGGTGTACTCATGCACTACTTTACCCGGATAACTGGAAAGTGTGTGACAATTCTGTTCTCTATACGACTATCCTTAAAATACGCGACGTAAACACGGTTTTACCTCAGGGAAAAATTAAATTGCCGGAAAAAGAAGTTAAATAAAATTAAACATGCCTAAAATACGTATTACGTACAATTAATAGCTGCGTGAGGGGCATTTTGTGGTCAACAACTCTACACATTGTACCAGTTCCAAAAATAGTTTTACGTGGCAAACTTTCTTTCATTCCCTTACAATTCCTGTTTCATTCCTCAAACACTCGCCTTACAATTGTAAAAAGGAACGGTTTACTAGCAAACCATAAACCAGTTGGAAAGAAAACAGCAGTTCTTGAAGGCAAATTTAATAATCTCATTATGCGACCACCATATCTTTTTAATTTATTATAAATCCATGACATGGGCATTTATTAATTTTATTTATAAATGCCCTTGCCATAGAATATAAACCAAAACTTTTAATAATTCATTATACATTTTCATGAAAATTTGAATCTTTTTCCAAAGATTTGTGGAGGTATTTTTATATCAATCATTTTGCTTCATCTTGTCAGCGAACACATATGTAAGTAGTTAAGGGTACGGTTTATGAGTAAGAACTGCTTACTTCAAAAGCTACACTTTTTTTCTATCTTTTAAACCGTTGTCTTCTAATTCGGGATTGGTGTACCTTTCGTTTGAATAAAATGCTTTGTAACTTTCGGCTTATTAAGTTCTAGTCCTGCGAACGAAATATGGTTTTCCGATTTGTGGTCGGCAGAGTATCAGGGCCTTAAATGTAAGTTCTCGAGACAACAGCAGTATGCGAACGAGCGTTGTCCTGTAGGAAAATCGCATCGGAGTGAGCGTACGGAAAAGGTACGGCCACTGGCGGCAGAACCTCACTAATATAAAGCTGGGCTGTCAAAATGTCTGTAATGAACACCAAAGGATATCTGGCATCGCCGGCAATTGAAGCCCACGCCATTACACCAGGCCTTTTGGATGTGTGACGCTCGGAAACAAGCCGTTAATTTTCGCTTTTCGCGCTGACCACGGTGACCCCACACACGGTTTCGTTGGTGGTCTCCTCCAAGATAAAAGCGGGACTAGTCACTGAAGATCACCCGCTGCCATTCTGAGTGGCTCCATGACAGTCTGACAAGACACCTTTGCAGTCTTTGGGGATGACGCAATGGTGTTAAGGGCAGTCGTCTAATGGTCTGCATGCGTGTAGTCCTACGTCCTGCCTTGTCCAATGGAGCTGGCACCAACCGGTCCATACATGGAGGGCACCACTGCTCTCTGAATTTCTGCAATCGTGGCTGTTGTGTCACTTCTCACATGTCGGAAAACCCGTCGGTCCTCTCTACGTGGTTTGTCTAGTACGCCCTGACACTTACTGTCGCTTCTGCGTCGCGTGTCTATCCACTGCCCCTAACAGCGTGCTATGGTGATATCTGCACGGCCGCTGTAGAGCGCAAACCATTAGACGACTGCCCTTAACACCATTGCATCGTCCCTAAAGATTGCAGAGGTGTCGTATCAGACTGACATGGAGCCACTCAGAATGGCAGCAGGTGATAAGACCATTCTGCTTCCCGGAGCCCTACGATGCGTCTCCTCTTGAACTCCTCCAACTGCTCGTATTGCTTCTGAACTTTCCTCCTTGCTAAGGATGTAACCTTCACTTGCAAAGAATGTAACCAACACAACATTACCTAGAAACGGGAAAGACGCGCAACTGGACGACTGTATGTAGCCGGTCAGGCACAGCACTACGACCCCTCCTTGCTTGCGTCTCAAGCGAGGACGAGTTTGATAATTGAATCGTTTTCATGTCTCACGATGTCACACTTACCCGCCAAGTTTCATTCCTGTCTGTTTCTTTCTTCTGTGTGCAACTATTATCGTGAATCTTAACGTAGAGTGTATATAGCCTTGTAGTCGAAATAACGGTAGGCAATAGCCATAAGTGTTAAGAACTGAAATTCATAAACTTGCACTCTGTAGGGTAATAATAAAAAACCGTTCCCACTTTCTCTAATAAATTTATGTAAAACGACCTACTTTGCCTAGAAATAAAATCGGTGCTTTACGGCTTATCTGCAAGGTAATTCGATTTCATTTCAGTCAACCATAAATCTGTTTTCCAAATCCGTTACGCTCTTAAAAAATGTTCATCTGCTCTTATCCCCGTTTAAAAAAAATATAACGAATTGCAGTCAGAAATTTTGAAAGATGGGAAGCGGTAGATCTGCTGATGTTACACGCCTATCTTGTCATTACAACTTTTCAAAAAAGTTAATGTCTGGTTTAAATTGTACTTTAAGTTTTGTAGTTATATATGACACTTGATATGATTTTAACACAAAAAATGCAAAGAAAAAAAACGAAGACGGCATTTGTAGTGAAAGGACAGTGGCTTATTCAAAAAATATATCTTCGAAACTTACGCTCCTTATAATTACCGTTACACTGTCTTCCATCGTTTTGATTTTAATATGTCTTGAAATATGCAGTCTCCGTATTTTCATTTGCTTATAATAAATAGCATCATAGATGTAAGATTCATCAAAAGTTCAATACAAGAGTTGATTTGGTCAAATTTATAGAGTTGTTTGAGAGTAGTTACGGCTGCCATCTCACCATTTTTATCCATGCTCAAATATGCAAAGTCATTCATTTCAATGAATCAGTTACATTTCCTGCGTTTCTATCAGACATTGGTTCCGAAAGAAAGAAATTGTTGCACATATTTCGTTTCAAAGGAGTTCTTTCCTAACCCTAATATATTTTCTTAATTCGTAAAAACAAATGGATATAAAATATACGTTTAGACTGAACTTTTAACAAAAACGTGCTATTTTGCCGGAAATGCTCTGTTCAAAATTTTAATGCATTATTGTGTGTTTGAGTTAATCATTTAGGAAATTTAATAAATTATGATTTAGCCCTAGGTAAGATCTCTAATTATTGGATGTTTTTTTAGTTTTTCGAACAACACAGACATTCTGAAACACTGTTGGGGCAATTTTTTTTCGTCCAAGCATATTTATTCCATATTTGAACTTTGTTTTGAGAATACAGACGAATTTCTTCTAATGTAACCATTTAAATGAGGTAGTAAATATCTCATGAAAAAATATTTTTCATTCATAATCGCGTGAAAATGCTGCAGTGCTTTTCCAAAGTTTAGGAGCTGCGAAGTTCTAATTTTTTTCTGAGCAAAAAGATTGTCGCTCTTTAAATCATTTTTCGCTTAAAACCATTTATTGTATTTACGGGTTTCTGAGAAAACTTTCACACAATATCGTTTGGAATAAATTAAGTAAGCAACTAAGAGCGGAATTGTTGCCACATGTACATTTTATACTTTTAAAAGAACTACTTTATACATCATATGCGTACGACAGACAATTCTGTGTCTTTTGCTGAAATTGGCAGTAACAGTAGTAATTCTGAACGTTTTAACCTATAGTAAATTAAAAAAATTGCTTAAAGTCCGTTTTGTGAATTTTTTTAATTTTCACGCAGTGTTAAGGGCTTAAAAGATATATTAATTTACTAATCAACCAGTTTTCCTGCCTTTCTTTACATTCAAAAACTTCTTGAAACGGGTGTTACATCCCGGTGTAAGAGCCTAGGGATCTTTTCGATTCACATTTTTCATATGCCAGAAATTCAGTCTGTCGTGGAAATACATACATATATCGTTAAACTGTTCTCCCAGATTCAGAGGTTATCTCACCGAAGAAAGACCGTATGCCAGATAAATGTATACCATGGATCTAGATCAGCGGTTCATAAACTGTGCTCCGGGAAGGGATTAGGAATAGAAATTCAATAAATGTGACAAGATTCCAAAAGTGTGAAATTGTGCAGCAAAGCAATTGTGTATAGGTACGCATTGAGTACAAATTATTTAGCTCCTGCAGCTTGCTGTGAAGCAGTGTAGATAGAAGATATTGTAGACTAAAGTTCATGTCATGCGTCACCTCAGTCAGCTTTGCCGTGATCAACGGCTTTGCCCCCACGCATTTTCTCGGAACTACGGAAAACTTCGACAACGTAGGCGAAACACAGAGACTGAACTGGACGAAACCAGACAAAGAAACTCGACGGTGCAACGTCAACCGGTCTCCCTGTGAGAGCTTCCCCATGCTTTCAGTTCAGATTTTTAACTTCAACACCTTTCCAGAAACACCTGAAAAATTTCTATAGCATATTAAAACCTCTCGTTTTTTTTTTGCACCTTCAGTCAGTTGCAATTCAGTCAGCAGTCAGTCGAAAGTCAAAACTAATCAAATTGCAGTGCAACGTTATTTATTTATGAGCGCGTTTAGTGCGTGCATTTCAATTTAAATTTTTTTTTGTAAACAATTACGTTAATATAACTTTTTGGAATATTCGTTTTGAGGACGAAACACGTGCTATTATTCAGTTTTTTTAGTACAAACCTAGTGATTAAGGAAATATCATCGATTTTGTTTTTAATTTATTGCTTGCTAAAGTTTGGATCCTAAAGGAGAACTATCAAAACCTCCGTCAAAGTAGCTGTGGTAGCATCCACAGCTAACAAGCATGTCTAAAATTTTTGTAATTTTCTTATTTTTTACCTGACACTGATTAATATTATTGTTTACCCAGCGGATGCTCATTTTTAAGTACTGCACACTTAAGTACTTTTAAATGCCACACTTTTCTTAAGTACTTCACATTTAAGAAATATGTGTGACATCTGCATTTCATAACGTTCCACTACAACTTGATTAGACTATCGACTGAATGCTGACTGAATTGCAGCGGACTCAAGTTTGTCGTATGTGAGTCTGGAGGAATTCGAGGCCGCTGTGGTGCGGTGTTAGCATGTCCGGCGCGGGAAGACACTGGGTTCGATTCCCGGTGGTGGCCGATGAGAATTTTTCTGTGACTTACTTATAAACATGGATGAGCGATGACTTCTGTTTGAAGACAAATATGGTTCATAAGTGAATGCAGTTATATATCATATATGTTCAACTTCGAAATGTAGGGAGTAACGTTTCTAGGAAAACATTGGATTTTGTCTCAATGTTCAATAAAATAGCTAGTAGGCTTGCACAATGCAGCAAAACGCATATTTTTCAATCTTCCTAAAAACGAACATGTTTTTACACTGCAGTCCGTTGTGGAGGTAGAAATTTTACAGTGCAAAACTTTCGGTTAACATGGGAATACGCTATAGTTTTTATAAAATGTGTAATTAATAAAGCACCGGTATCACACATTTTTATAAAAAGTTACAGCTTTCAGTAGTTCGTTGAAAACGTATGTTTTATTAAATTTCACCACATAACTTTTGAAGTCCATTTTTAGTAAAAAAGAATCTTCTTTGAAGGTGTGTAATGCACGCCAATAAATTCTAACAAAAACAAAGCAGCTTCACCGCATTTAGGCATTATTTGAGTTAGGCGGGATTAGAATCCTGAACAACAGCTTTCTTTCTGATAAATGACGAAATTTCTCTTACAGTACTTCAAGATTTTATATCAGTTTTTTGAAAGGAAGAAGTATGCAGCAATTACGTGAAAATGAAATGAATAGGTAAAATATTATACAAGCATATTTTAAAACAGTTTTATCTATAATATGCAATTTTGTCACTATCTCATTTATTTAATTTCACGTGCAACATGCGCATATTCTCTTGCAGAGAGAGTTGTTGATTTCTACCAGAACTGTTTGCTTTGTAAATGTAGCCCTTGCAGAAATCTAGTTCAGATTTCCAAAGTATTGACTTACGAAATTTAAATTTTCTGTGCCTTAAATGTCTCCAATAATCGTCCTGGTTTCGGTATCTGATGAGCCGATCTCACATCAATTTGTGTTAAGTGTGCCCGTTCCAGTATTTCTGAAATTTGCCAGTTCTAAGTCATCGAAACGCACATCTCGAAAGCCTGACTTTTAACTTTTGAAGGGTTTTTTTCTCTTCTCTTTTCTGTGAAGCTCAGCGAACAGGCTCACTTGTAACTTGAACTCAGCCGAATAGTTTTTATATTATCTCATAAGGGTGAGAAATTCTTCTCATCCCACTGTATCGTTATCACGATAGAATTTTATGACACATATATGTCTGCAATTCTGTTGAAGTAAGTAAGCAGCTGGGAATCGTAGATCAAGCCATTGTTCAAACGTGTAGGTTCCAATATTTAATGTCATTGCGTTTAAGAACCTGACAAAGACAACTTTGAGTACCTTACAGCTCTGTTTTGTTATCTAATTCCATAGGATGGATAGGAATCTACCATTTTACAAGTAACAGATGATATTTTATGTATTGATTTGTGATTCAGTTCATACCTTCGTAGTTCCTGTTTCTTCCGGTTGCATTTCGGTAATAGAGAAATACCCTTAGCGGAGACAAAGAATGCGTTACCAAATATGTTGCCCCGGTTGTACGAAGTTTGTATGATATTCAAATGTGACCTTAATATGGAAAATCAGTTTTCCAGCAGGAAGTTTTAACGCTGAACGGTAGGTAAGGCATAATTATAAATGGTAAACAGTTAGATCAGCTGTAAAAGTTGGTATATTTATCCGTCATGTATGACAAAGGATGAAATTTTAAAATTAATAGAGAAGTCAGTTCATCATTGAAAGTCATAAGTGCTTTAATGGCATTTATGATGTTTGACGGGCCTTTGAAAGTCCCGAATGGCTGAAAATCAGCGTATTTGTTTGTACTTTGATATACGGCAGTCAAACCTGTGTAATACGGAATGAAACATAGAAGTAAGTTGTATGCCGGAAGGATGTATTGCTTACGGGTGGACCTCAGCAAGACACGTTCTCATGATGTGAGAAAGACATACGTGTTGCAGAAGTATAATGTGAAGTAGGATGTTTTTTAGTTGTGTCAAGAAAGGTATTGTTCTTTGGTTTGGCGATGTTGAAAGGATAAGTGAGAGATGACCATTAAAAGAAATTATTGTTCCCAATTGGCGCGAAAGGAAAGCAGAGGAATATTATGGAAATAATAAAAAGCCCCGATTTAGAAATGCCCGCAATAGAAAAAGGTAGTGAGTATGAACAACGTAAGTCTTGCCAGAGTCGTGTGATGGATATTAGTGCTTCTCGATTTGTGAAACTGAGTTTCCCAAATGGAAGACCTTGCAAAATCCGCGTTAAGTATAATCAAGCGCTATCGATTTTTAACTTTAGCATGACAGATGGCACTTTTCCGAAGCTAACCAGAGCCCTTAGTGATGTATATGTATATTCTCCGAAGACCATAGACCATTTTGACCACCAGACAAACACGATGTTTGTCCTCCTGGCTTTTACAGTATTTGTCATTTTCTTGTAGGACTTCCATCCACAGTGAGTAGAGATTAGGTCCCAGCCACCTACAGCGAGATCGCCTTTTGGGCCGGACACGGAAACGGAAGGAATTAGAGCAAGTCTAGCAACTTTGTAGTGAGATTAGAGTACAGTAGATTAGAGTACAGTTTGTAGTGAGATTAGAGTACAGTAGATGGCGCCACCGTACAAGTACGATGTTGCACACAGAGGGGTGAGATAATTTCAGGGGGGGGGGGCATAGGAAAGGATACCCATTTAACCAGTGGGTCCAGTCTGAGGGCCGTCACTTAACGTGCTCGTCCGATGCACGGCGAATATTCAGCAATTATTAGTGAATCACACCATCTCTGAAAGATCAGCCCAGATTTGAACCTGAGGACCTTGCATCGACAGTCTGAATCGCTAACCACTAAGCCATCCGCGGCTTTCCTCCTCCTGGTGCTGGAAGGAGAGCTTTATACCGAGAAGCACTTCACTTTCCGCCAGTGTGTTAAAAATCAGAAATGTAGAATTATTTTCTGGTGCACAAGTACGTAAGAGCTTGCTTAATTGGTTATTGTAGAATACGACGGTCTCAGTTTTATCCTGTGTGTTAGAAAACAAACAGAACTACCAAAAGAATATTATTCTCTCCGTTTGAGATATCGTGGTGTAACAGCTGTTCGCGCATTCTTTTTGGCAAGTACTCAGAGCAAGCCATTCCACTACATACTGCCATTACTGCCGCGTACATTTTTACTGTTGCACCATGTAAGCTTGTAGTTCAGATCTCTTTTGTTTTCTTTTTTATCTCATAACAGAGGACCACAAAATATTGGCATCTTCGAACTAAGTGATTTGAAGGCAAATCATGTGAATTTTATTAAGAAAATTCTTAGGGAATTCGACAGTGGCGACCAACGTAACTGTGATTCTTTAATTAAGTTTGGTAAATATGGTGACTAAACGTAACTGGGGAACAACCGTTACATGTAGTGACCATACCAGTTAAAGTTTTGTCAACAGAGTTATGTTTTGTTGGATATATATGTTTAAATGACTTTAATCATGGTTCGTTATTATTGGGCTTGAGTTTCCAGAAATATGTACATTGCTTCTTTTTGGCATTTCGTTTATGCATAGAAAGAGCCCAGTTGATGCAAAGCTACCACAAAGATGGGGAAAACCTGGATTGCTCCTGAAATTTCGCAACTTCAGAAATGTTTTCTGACGTTTTATTGCTAGCTTACGCAGCATCATTGCCATGTTTATTTGTCTTACCATTAGCGAATTTCAATACCTTAATATTAGAGTGGAGAGTGCAAACCCGCTTTCTAAATTCCTAAATTTTGGAATCCTCAGTTCATCAAACCTAATAGCAAATTTCTAAAAAAACTTTTTTTCTGAAGGAAATACTTGCAGCCAGTTAAAATAGTTTAAATACATGGTTTTAGATATGTAAAGAATCGTTATGGTAAATTATCTTTATCTTTGGAATTTAGTACAATCTAAATTTATGTTTTAAAAGCTTTTAATATTCATAAGGTTTTTGAGCAATATGTCTATTTGCAAGTCTTTAGGAACTTGCTAAGTGTTATTTAAATTCATATTTTCTCCCACTTTTTCAAGTTTTGAAAATAAGGGTCGTTCAGTAAATAAGGATCAGTAGGTACATGGCTATATCATCAATGGCAGTCTCTGGCAGTCGATTTTTCATTCTACAAATGAACAGATGAAAATGTGTTTAAGTTAGAACACGTTTTGATGCCACAATATATTGAAATTTAAAGTTGCCAATATATCTTGACATCTGACATGCATTCCTGGATCACTGAATGGATCACTTGATCACTGAAATCCCATAAATGTCTTGATTTATAACCAGCAATGACTCAATAATATCTTCAGTAGTACTCGTATACATTGATGATTTTTAGGACCTTTCTCAAAGTAAGCACTTGCCTTTCTTTCTTTCATTCCTCTTCTTGTTTTTTAACTGACGATATCATAGAATAAATATTTAGGCGTGATTACAGAAAAAATATCACGACTTGTATCGTGTTTCGGTTGCTGACCTTTCTCAAATGCTTAAAACTCAGTTTTCAATTTAAGGATAGCAAAAACGTCATATGCTTGAAGTTCATAGATATTTTGCAAACATAAAAACACGTAAGGAAGAACGTGCGCACAAAAACTGCGCCTTATTATAACAGTGACACAACAAGGCTAGTTTAACATATCTAGTAACTGACACACTTAAGAAAAAAAAAAGATTTGGCAGATTAGATAATCACCGGCCTGGTGTTTGTATGTTTAGCTAAAGTCGGTTCTCTAACCCACGGACGACCAAACAGTTCGCTGTGTTCCAGAGTTATTTTAATGTAAGATTTATTGTTTTAATTATTCCTAAAACTTTGACTCAGGGAATTTACACAATTCTGGGGTTTTCTATTTGATAGCTGACAAGCAAGCCTATTGTTATTTAGCCAATCATAACCGACATATCCTGCTATACTCTCTACCGCAACTGCGCATATTATTGTGTATAATCCCTTGAGACGTTGCTATGACATGGCCCCTGAACAAGAAGGATAAATAAGATTATCAGAAAGCTGAAAAATGTAAATGCACATTCACTGTATTAAAAGATATGCAGTTCCTTCGGTTATGCTTTTGGTCCAATTCAACAAACGCAACCTAATCGATTCTACCAACGGAACTTAATCGATTCAAAAAACGGAACCTGATCGATAGCCGGGAAGGGATGGTTGACTTCATCCTCACAAGAAAATAAAGAATTAAGAGTCGGTTTTGAGTTATCACTGAAGAACTAATCGTCAATGTCACACGTTTATCTAGGCTACAAC
Source organism: Macrothele yani (assembly GCA_039090855.1). Lineage (NCBI taxonomy): Eukaryota > Metazoa > Arthropoda > Arachnida > Araneae > Macrothelidae > Macrothele > Macrothele yani. The sequence goes on along the minus strand of CM077033.1, from coordinate 38,129,298 downwards.
TCTAAGAAGCAGTGACTAAAAAGTTAACATGCATGTAGAATTTACCGTTCGTGCTACAGACGAAATATCGTATACTTGGCACAGATTAAAACATGTTCGACGTTACTAAGAGCGGGATGATTCCTGTAAGACCGTCCCGGTGCGCAGTGGTCTAAGCGATGGCCTCTGATCATTCGTCCGAAAGGGGTCCGGGTTCGAATCCCGGTGAGGCATGGATGTTGTGTTTGTCTTACGGCACTGGCTCTCTCCCATACCTGGAGCCAATGACTCTAAATTATGGACGGACGACTGCTCATAGCCCATTGAGTTGCTCACGGTGGTCGTTAAACCTCCAATAAAAAATGACTGCAAATTATCCAGTATGTAATACATCCTATTTCCTGTGGATCACAACGAAACAAACATTTCCCGAATGATGTTAAAAAAGACTGAAAATAAAGCAACATTTTTATATATACATATTTTCCGAATGATTTTGCATAACATGATGACGATATGATTAGGAAAACAATTTATCGGTTTTCATTTTGATTAGTAATGCTCATAAAATAAGAGAAAAATGCGACTAGGGTTTTGCCATTTTGCAGAAGTTGAAATCCGCGAGCAAAATTCCTTTCCAAGAAAAATGGTACAAAGAAGTATTATATATTATGTTAATGTTTTCTATTATTTATCTCAAAATTAACAGTGATGGCGCTCTAAAGAACTAACAAATGTTTTTGGATCCTTTGACAGAATATACATGAAAAACTAAAGCTTTTAGTTACTTCATGTCAATTATGATAATAATTATAAAATGAGGATATTTGCTCCAATATCTAAACTATTTGTCATTGTACGCAACTTCAGATAACGAGGAAAGCAGAAAATATCGGAAAATGGCAATATTGATGTCAATATATAATATTTGTGCCGATTGGGTGCAGAGGTAAAGACACCGGCTTACGGCAAGTCATCGCAGACAGGTTGGGTCTGAGTCCCTAATGTGGAATATCTAGAGGGTTTTTTCAGGGTTTTGTGCACACTGCCACCCGCCGGTTTACTTCAGATGTCGTCAGTTCGTGAGGGACAATGCAGCACCTCCTGTAGACCTTGCAGAAGTCCTGAATGTGACGAACCATGGTGGTCTGTGATATGCTCAGCTCGCTTGATAAACTCCGGGTGCTGGTTGTCGGATTTGCTTCTACGGCCTGGCGCACCGCCTCCGAATTCACGGTTAGAGGTCTACCTACCCTCAGCTAATCATCGAGGTTTCTGTCACCTGAACAAAATTTCTTGAACCATCTGGTTGCGGTGCTGTGGTGTACGGAACCTTCCTCTTTCGCATGACAAATGCTCCGTGTAGCTTGAGCAGCGTTATGCCCAAGTTCACCCACGTAAAGCAAAAGATCCGTAATTAGGCGGTTGTGACTGTTCATCGTTTAGGTTTCCCAAACACAGACAGAACTACCTTTTAACCTCAATGACTACCATTTAATATCCCTTTCGACTGACTGCAATGCGCGACTTCAACTAGTTTAAACACGCAACATACACACCACAGCTCATGCGTTTATGCAAATATGGCAAAACGTTTGACTCACCCACTTTATATAAACAGCGAGGATTTTCGGATATTTAGGATAAGACGTAGGTAAAATGAACTGAGAGTTGATGGGATGCGGAGGAAAGCGTAATCAGGTGGCGGTAATTGAACTGCTACTGATGCTTACTGCTCTGGGAGAGACGACGCTGTACGGTATTATACGTAAAACTATGCGTGATGACTTGGCACAAATGAACAGGGTCTGCAACCAAAGGGCATAGAGCAGTATACGCAGTGCAGCACTGCCCCGAATCCTCCATTGTATCTGCTTTATGTGTAAACTGATGATCACTGCCCCTCATCACAGACAACAACTTCAGTTTGGCTGAAAATTTAAGATATTTGACTGTGGATGTCTGGGAGAAAGCTTTCTCTGGTATATCACATTTCACTTACTGCCGATGAGTTGTACGACAGCGGATATGGCAAAGTGCTATGGAAATCTCAATAGAATACGTCCTGACTCTATGGTAAAATGAAAGTGATAGGCTGCAACTTTCAGGCAGACGTTTTCCTGTGACATTTTCTCTCCCAGATAGAGGAGGATAATTTACTGCTTGTCAGCAAGTACCTATTCATAATTGCAGCCGACGTGCATTAGTTTATGATGACACTCAGATAGGGTGATCCAGTATTGCAGTCACGTATCAAGGACTCGTTCGACGAAAAAGTAGATGGTAACCACATTTTCTCGTCGCCGACGAATATGAACCAAAATGAACAGACATGGAACCATACGAACTGGACACTTCAACGCACCTGAACAGTTAAAACACAAACTAGCGAAATGTCAAAGTGCTTTCGATATTAATTTTTATTTTGTTTATTCGAAATTGACTGGTGCAATAAATGTTAAACTATTAATTTGTTTTTCTCTTAAGAACGGTAAATGTGCGACATTATTAATATAAGTAAAACGCAGCTTTAGAATTCGATTTTTTGAAATGATGTTAGGCGTAACACCATCTGCCTCTTGTTCTTGTGAACGGATCATGTATCGGTAATTCAAGTTTCCAATCCAGCCAAAACGTTGTGAGTATTAAATTCATAGCTTCAGAGCAGCATCCTCAACAACATATGTATAAATCGTATTTTATTTGTGTCCAACATATTTGAAAATGCATCGGTCCATAAGTTAGTAAACCTCACTTTTCTTTTATCTTCATTTGTTGTTCAAAATCATTGCTTATATAATTTTTAAAAACGGCCTTCTTGTTTAGCGCGCATTATCCATTTTAAAAATGTTATAATACTGGTCACACGCTAAATGTAACTTAAAAAAGAGCTTCAGGGGAAAATCTATCCTATACCTGCAATACTAATTCGTTCTAGATGCATTTTCTCAAACATTGCTTAGTATTGGTAAATAAATGAAGTCTTTTGCTATCATATGATTTAGATGAGGAGAAAATTCTCTACCTTTTTTTCTTACTTTACATCAATCTGTGCCGAAATTGGAATACGTCATTATTGTTATAGATTCTGATTTAGGAAATTCATATTACATTTACAAAATCAGAACTAGAGCATATACTAGCTAAGGGAAGTTTTTCTTTGCGGTGAAACATTTGAGCCCCAGAACACAATATTTTTCAGTAAGCGTGTATGAAATAAATTAACTTTACAGGTAGTGCGTAGATTTCCTCTGAGTTCCTGAAGATTCCATGCGCATGATAGTTTTATCAATGGATTTCGAAAAATCGTTGAAGAATGGTGACATTTTAACTTCTTTGTTTAAAGATAAACGTTACACATCCGTTTTGTTTTCCCAAACAGCACAATATAGATCACATATTCTTTAACAGTTGAGATTGCTTAAAATCGTATAATCTTTAACAGTTATTTTTCAGCAAAACAGTAACAAAAGAAGTTTACTTGAGAAATTTCACACATTAGTGACACAAACATTGGCATTTGATTTCTGACAGGTACGACAGACACAAAATGATTCGAATGTGATAATTTCTTTATTTTGTGCGGTAAGCGTTAAATCTTTATTTCCGGCATTTCGATTTCATTCATTAGAAACAGGAAGCAACCGACAAGCAATATTATTGTATCGAAATTTGTATTACCGTATCAGCTTTACATCTTTCATTTCTTTTCTTTTTATTGTCTGTGTTAAACTCTTTCTATTATATCACATATTTAGACGAAATTACATGACTACATGGTAGTTAATCTATAATTGTTTCACAAATTCTGATAAAAGAGTTTAAAAAGTCGTACATGAATATATCCACTGTGAAGCAACTATCAAAGGAATTTGAGATTTTAAAAGAGAATTGCTGATAATAAATTCAGTATTTTATGAATAATTTTAAATTATAAGAATGTTGTATTTGATTTTTAAAATTCAATTTTGAAACCCACAATGTGTTTGCATGACGTGTATTTCTATGAGCCAGTGGGTAACTTGTTTAAAGAATTTAAAGGAGCCCGGAAATTTTCATCCCAAAGCGATGCCAAAAGAAACATATGAAATTAAAGAAATTCAGGAGATGCAAAAACCAACAGGTGACATTTTGTAAAGATGTGTAAGATACGGGAAATCCCTAATCTCAATCTGAAGCGTAAGATCAATAAAACGGGGCATAACGTTCATTCAAAGTACACAACAATAGGCAGGTAACTGAATAATGGAACAGAAAAAATAATAAGTAAGCTTCCCTTTTTTATAATTTATCACAATAACATATAAAATTAATTTGTGCAATATCTATTGAAATCATAGCCCAAGCAATTTATTTTTACCAAAATATAAAATATACTTGAAAGTGATAGAAATGCTTCTAGTTTATAAAACAACTATATATGGTATCAATTTGTTAATCCTGACAAACATCAAGTTTCTCGAAAAGTTGAGCTTCGTCTCTCTTTAAACACTAAGACGTCCAAGTCATAAGCATAGAATATTGGTCTCTAATAGAGACAGACCGACCACCGCCATAGCGCAATTGCTTAAGTCATTACGCGATATGTTAGAGGTGGACGTTTCTGACATGTGTTCGAGTTCCTGTCCTGCTGCCATCTAGTCTGCAGGTTTTCCGCCGACTCCGTGTGTTTGGGGACCGGAATGAGTAGATGATTACCTGTGAAGTCGGACCTGGATGCACTGTGTCTCTTGGTCCTACCAGTTATGGGTTGAGCATGTGCTAAACGACCCCACCTCGTAAAACATCTCTCGTTACGAGATCTCACAAAAATACTCATTGACATGTTCAAAGCCCACATCCGTTTTTTCCAATCATTGAAGAAGAAAAGAAACAGACCATTCATGAACGATTCTTCATGACAAATGACAATTCATTGCAAATGTTAATATCTCGATCTCGCCGTTATTACTGATTAGTAAATACTTCGGCTCTCACTCGAGTAACATGCATTTCTTTTTCACATTCCATTGTTTCTCGAAATTCTCAATATGAACAGGAAAGTCAACATTTTTAAGTAACAAGAGTAAAGTGAGTAAATAATATTCCAGGATATGTGAAGAAAATGAAATTGGGGAAAGGTCATGCCTTGGTATGACGCCTCTTTCAAAACAAACAAAGTTTCATGACGTACGCAGAACGGATCTTCACCTTCGGCGCTGTTATGTTATACGTAAATATGTGCTATTGCTTTCTTGACTCTTTTCTGATTAATTTCTCTGCATTACTCTGCGTTAATATTTTCTCTAATTCTTGACAACTGTGTCAGTTTCCTTTTCCTTTGTGCCCCTAACTACTAATTGGTATACATAGAATTTTACGCAGAAAAGTTTTCTGTTTTATAAATCCTGTATTTCATCACGTATTCTCAGATTTGTTAAGCGAAAATAAGGTGTGGGATTCAAAGTGAAGGGCGAAACAATTTCTGCATATTCTAAAATGGTCAGGAAAGCTTTCAGTTTTTTGTCAAAAAACACAATTATATCTAATTGCGCAGTATGCACTTTTTTTTCTGAATTTCAATTAATTTACTTACCTTCAGGAGTACATCCCTGAAGAAAATTTAAAAATGGTATTTGAAGTAGCGTCTGGCAAAATGATCAGGATTCCATCAAATCATGCACGAAATGTACTTAGAAAGTAATTTAAATTTCTAAGATGCAGTCTAGTGGCGTATCAGAAAAGCTAGGGGTCCTGCTGCAAAAAATATCTTCGAGGTCTTTCTGAGAACAGATATTCAGTTCAATTACTGAGAATTTAAAATTTGATTCTAATAACTATGTTCTACGGGGGTTTTAATAAGTCAGATTGTTTCTAACTAACAGGTATTTTTCGCAAAGCCAGAATTATTGCACTTTACAGCTTAAAACACAAATATTCACGTTGTAATTAAACTGACTGCCGAAGGTTTTTGCCAACAGAAAGTGCTAGAAAACGCCAGAGTGTTGATATCATGCATCTAGTTTAGAGGGACCAGCCTATTTAAAATGCTTCACGATAATGCACACACAAAACACTTGACTGCAGTTTAATAGTTTCTAACGACCTTTACCAATATATACTAAAATACACAATATATAGTGTATATCAAACCATACAGAAGATCGGAAAGCCACTGCGAGCCTCGAACATCGTAAGACAAATTCTCTCATCGCTTCTAAGTCATAAGATTTGGATAAATGCTGCCACAAATGTTCAAAAGGGTGCAATACAAATATCGGCGGCTTCTTAATTCTCATATTTGTCTTGAAGGCTTTCGAGTCGTCTTGTTTATTCATATCTGAGTAAATATTTCTGAGAAGGGAATTGTACATTGAAATGCCAAAAGTCATGGAATAGCAGTATGAAAATTTTGAACTGTCGCTGCTGTCTCATTAACGATTCCACACACACCACGATTTTCATCAGTTGAGAGATGTACCACCAGTAAACATGTAGCAAGCCGAGGGAAGTTATCGAAGTTTCAAAGAGGCACGAGAGTGGTAGTACGAGCTAGACGTTTGGGATATGAAATTTCTGAAGTTGTGCGGACATCCGCGGTGGGACGCGTGTACCGAGAATACCACATGGAAGGCATTACCACCCACGTGGACAGTCGGTGGCCGACCACGGGTGCTGAATTACAATGAACGTTGGGATATGACCAGTATTGTCCGTGCTAAGAAACAAGCGACATTCGTTTAAATAAAATCCACATTTTATGCAGGAGGTACCAGAAATGTATCCATCGGGCTAGAGCATCGTAAATGCATACGTGGGGTGTCTTTATTTGGCGTTCATGGGGTATGGAAGCAGATGACCCACCAGATGGCCTTTGTTAACATCACGCCATCGGACCCAGCACCTTAGCCGGCCTTGAGAACACGGTAATTCGATCTTGGGAAACTGGCATCATGTGGCGTTGTCCGATAACTCATGCTACCAGCAGCTACGAGCTGATGGCAGTGTTCGAGTGTGACGCAGACCTAGTGAGCCCATTGACACAAGCTGGCAACAAGGCACTCTGGAAGCTGGAAGTGGTTCCATGCATGTGTGGGGTGTCTTTATTTGGCGTCCATGGGGTATGGGAGCAGATGACCCACCAGATTGCCTTTGTTAACGTTACGCCAACGGAGCCAGCGCCTCAGCTGAGCTTGAAAACACGGTAATTGGATCTTGGAAGACTGGCAACATGTGGCGTTGTACTATGAGTCATGCTACTAGTTGCTACGAGCTGATGACAGTGTTCGAGTGGGACGCCGACCTCGTGCGCCCATGGACACAAGTTGTCAATAAGAAAATCTGCAGGCTGGTGGGTGTTCCATATGTATGTGGGGTGCCTCTGTGTGGCACGGTTTGGGTCTCCTGGTCCTCGTAAAAAGACATTAAAGGGCAAACGCTTTGTTGCTTTGCTGCGCGGCCCTTTGCAGCCTTTTATGGACCTCTGAAAGCGGAAAGGAAACATTATGTTGTCCAGTATGTTTGTTACCGATCGTTGCTGGTATCTCATCACTTGGAATTCGGGAAAAACTGCGATGTACGAAGTTAAGCTGGGAATTTTTAGATACTTCATTCTTCATTTATAAAATTTTTGGAATTACAAATCTGAACTGGAAATATTTGATCTCTACCTTATGTTGTGTCGTACAAAATGAAATTAAGCTAGGCAAGCTTTCCAGTTTCAAAATTTCTCATTTGCGGATATTATAATAGTTTAAAACAGAAATACTTCATGTAACGAAATCTGTAAAAATCTCATAGTTTTAGTTCGTTTTTATAGGTGTAGATAAAGTGGTCGTCAACCTGGTCACTACCGCCTACTAGTGGGCGATTCAAGTTTTCATGGTGAGCGTGGAGGTTTTCGTCCGTTGTTACATATTTTGTTCTTCCGTCATATATGAAATACATTTCTAATAACTTCGTGACTTTGACTTCTGAAAAATTGCTTTTGCAATTTACTTTTTCAATTCCGTCGCTAAACTTTGAAAATAGAAAATTAAGACAAGGTAATGCGTAAATACAGAGTGTTGAGGATAACACAAAATACGTTTCGTTCATGATGTAGATTACGCACGTAAAGTATAAATAAAATATAATAACATGCATAAAGTACAAATAAATGATAAATTTAAGTACATATTTTTTTACAAATTATTCCCTCTAAAAATTACTTCGCTTTTGGGCTAAATTGGATTACTGCGGCACCAGTGGGCGGTGAGGAAATTTTACCATCAACAAAGATACACTATTTAGTAAAATCATGCTATGCGTTGATTATGATATGCTTTCGAACATACCAGAAATCATTACTCAAGTTATTACTCAAGTTATGAGGAAAATGGCTTTGGAATAAATCTCGCTGATGTGCACTGACCTTTGATCCCATTTCGATGATATTCAACAGAACTGGTTCAGTGTACCTTCAAAAAAACATGATAAAGTTTTGTCGCAATCGGAGCAATTTTACGTAGGTTATGATGCATAAGGGCTGTGGAATATATACAGCTCCTGTGCCCTAACCTTTGACCCCATTTCGCCCATTTTCAATACGATTCGTCCCCAGGCAAGTCCCTACAACATATTAACATTTCATCCAAATCGAAACACTTTTACGTACGTTATGACGCATAATGGCAATGGAAGTAATTCCACTTTTATGTCCTGACCATTGACCCCATTTCGCCAATTTTCAATAGGGTTTGTCCCCAGGTGGTCTCCTACAACATACTAAAATGTAATCGAAATCGAACCTTTTTTACGTTAGTTATGATGCATTACAGCAGTGGAATGGATCTCGCTCCTATGTCCTGACCTTTGACCCAATTTCGTTCACTTTCAATGGGGTTCCATCCCAGGTGATCCCATACCACATACTAAAATTTCATCGAAATCGAACGATCTTTACGCGAGTTATCGTTCGGACGAATGTACGCACACAACGCGTGACGTAATGAGGCAGATGGGAATCACGACCACCTGCTCTCAAGAGTGGGACGTCATAAAACTTTATTAGGATCCACTAACAACGCGTGATGTAATGAGACAGATGGCGTGACCTTACGCCAAAATCTAATGGGATGACGCCCTGACACTATACTAAAAACGTGTGGTAATTCGGGGTGGTTATTTGACCCACAGAACGAATTTTCCTAAAGTAGAGATCAAATTAAATTGATTTCTAGAACCAGAAAACGGTAGGTTAAAGACTTTCATCAAAATCCTTACAGCTGTTTTCAAAATAAAATTTACATACATACAAGAATTGCTCCGTTAAGGTGAACGTCAAGTAATTATGCTTCCTGTACTTCGAATGGAAAAATTTCTGTACTATTTTCTTCCCAATTAATGCGTTTCCAACGACGAAAATTTAAACATCGATTAAAATATCTTCATTTTATAACATGCAATACTTAATATTTTCTAAAACATAACCATAATTTTGCAATCCAACATTTGCTAGTCTACTGACGTCATGAAAATACAGGTCGCGCCATCTTTCTTCTGGACAATTCATGCGTTCCCAATGATGAAAATTTGAACATCGATTACAATAGCTTTATTTTATAACTTGTAATACGTAATATTTTCTAAAAGATAACCATAATTATGCAATCCAACATTTGTTTGCCTACTGACGTCATCAAAGTACATGTCGCGCCAGCCTTTTTCTGGTTTCAACAACACCAAAGGAAAAGTTATTGATTTTTAATATAATTATATTTATGCTTTAGAAAATACTAAGTATTCCAAGTTATAATATAAAGTTAGTTTAATCGATGTTCAAATTTTCATCCTTGGGAACACATTAATTGTAAAGGAAATGTGTACAAAAGTTTTTCCATTGGAAGTATAGGAAGCAAAATTAGCCGCCCCGTTGGCGCAGTGCTGTAAGCGATGGCCTCTGATCATACGTCCGAAAGGTGTTCGGGTTCGAATCCTGGTGAAGTATGGATGTTGTGTTTGTCTCATGGCACTGGTTCTCTCCTTTCCCTGGAACCAGTGTCCATAAATTAGGGACGGGCAACTGCTTGTAGCCCATTGTCACGGTGGTCGTTAAACCTCCAATCAAAAAAAAAAAAAATCAAAAAAATGAAAAAAAGAAGCAAAATTACTTGACATCAACCTTAATAATATGAGATAAGAACGATGAAATGGATCGCAATCCTATGTCCTGACCTTTAACCCCATTTCGTTAATTTTCAATAGGGTTCGTCCCCAAGTGGTCCCCTTCGAACCATTTTTACGCACGTTATGACGAATATGGGCAATGGAATGCATCCCGCTTCTATGTCCTGATTTTTGACCCTAATTCACCCATTCTGAACAGAGTTCGTCCCCAGGCGGTCCCCTACCACATAGTAAAATTTCATTGAAATCGAACCATATTTACGCAAGTTACGACGCATAAGTGCAATGGAATGGATTCCGCTCCTACGTCGTGCTCTTTGACCCCATTTGTCCCTTGTTCAATAGGGTTCGACCTCAGGTGATCCCGTACCACATACTAAAATTTCAACGAAATCGAACAATTTTTACGCCAGTTATCGTGCGGGCAGGCGGACGGATGGACGGACGGACAAAGCTGGAGCATACACGCTTCTTTAACCTACGGTTTTGAAAGCGTAAAAAGTGAGCGGTATGTATTAAAAGCTTAACTACCCCTGGTGGAGATACTCATACTTACATAACCCTCTGCTTTGGCGTGTCGACCGTACTGCTTTTTCAATGATAAAATATTAATTACCTACTATTCTGCATTATGTATGGTGTGATTAAGTAGCTAGCCTTCAAAAACCAACCGCTTGACGAGCAAAACCATGATATTATGAACATATGTTTATCTACACCAATAAAAATGAATAAAACTACCAGTTTCTTACAGACCGTATACTACTTTGAAACTTAAAGAAGAGTATCAAAGTACACGTACAACTCAGTTATTTATCAGACTGTTTTTCATCAGTATGTTTGTTTCTCTGAAAAGGTGGAATACATGAAATTTCGGCATTTTAAAAAAAACATCTCATAGTTCAGATAGTGAAGGTTTTTTTCTCCTAACAAAAATTGTCTTTTGTGAGATCATTCGAGTGCGCTTACTGTGAGATACATTATAAGAAATTATATATAAACACTGCTGGCCACCCAAAATGCAACACCAAGAAGGATGCATCCGATTGGCCTGAAATTCGCAGCATGCGTCGCCTGCGAGAGGACATGCAAACGATTAGCACTGCAGGGCATATGCAAACCATATGCGCCCGGCACGCCACCAAGAAGCACTATTAGAAGGGTGCACAGAAGGCGGCGTGTAAGTAGTGCAAGTGTGTTGTGCTGCCGGACCTGTGCGTGGGAAGCTTCTTGATGCCTCGTCCCAGAATTCGGCAGTCATTCCAGCACGTTTCGGAGTTCGACAGAGGACGAATAGTGGCTTACCGCGACAGCGATTTATCTTTCTAAGACATAGGCGCCCGTGTGGGACGACATCCTGGCGCAGTGAGGCGAGTATGGACTCGGTGGGCGCAGAAGGGACGGACGGACCGACGTGAGAGATTGCCGCAGCCGCGGCACACCACCGAGCGAGATTACCGGCATGTTGTGCGGCGGGCATTGACAGCTCGCACCGCCACATCACGAACGTTAGCGCATTAATTAGGGTGTGTTGAGCAACAATCTGCGTCAGCACGTACAGTTCGACGTTGTCTGTAGCTGCGGGACTTTTCGCACGGCGCCCATTGCTCGGATTACCGTTGACGTTACACCACCGGCTACTGCGGTGGCATTGGGCCGTTGAGCGCCTAACCTGGACTACGGAATGGCACGACATTGTCTTCTTCGACGAATCCTGCTTCTGCCTTCAACACCAGGATGGTCGTATCCGCGAGTGACGGCACCGTGGCGACAGATTGTATTGCGACTGCATTATGCATCGCCATACCGGTCCGTCGCCTAGTTTTATGGTTTGGGGCGCAATTGGATATGACACCCTCACCCCTTCGGTACGCATCGCCGGTACACTCAACAGCCACCGCTAAATCTCCGACGTTTTGCAGCCTGTAGTCCTCCCTTACCTGCAGGACCTGCCAGCGGCCACGTTTCAATAAAACATTGCGCGCCCTCACGTAGCACGCATCGTGCAACAATTCTTCACGGCCCACCAGGTGTCACTGCTGCCGTGGCCCGCCTGTTCTCCCGATATATCGCCCATCGAACACATCTGGTCTGGTCGCTGTTTGGCAACTGAGTGGCCCGGGAAACACCACCCGCGGCTACGCCTGATAAAATGTGGCACCGTGTGGAAGCAGCCTGGACCAACACACCCCAAGCCCACGTCCAAAGCCTCTTTCGTTCGATACCGCGGCGTGTAGCGGCCGTTATTGCTAGCCATAGGGGCCACACGAACTGCGTGTTCCGCACGTCGCACGTGCCTGTAAGCTCAATCGTTTCATCTTTGTATCTCTTGTTATGTGTCCAGTAAATCTGGCTTTGCTATCTCTTGTCCTTCTTGGTGTTGCATTTTGGGTGGCCAGCAGTGTATATACAGGGTGTTTAGTTTATGCGGCGACAAACTCAGAGGGTTGTTAGAAGACATCAAGGGAAACAAAAATTGAAATGGAACATGGTGTCGCAAACCACGTTTAGTCGGTAAAAATCGCGAAAATACGTATGCAGGTTCTGACGTCACACAGGGACGATAAAAAGTACAGTAATAACTACAAAAATAATTATTTGACAGAAAGTTTACAACACAGCTTGTGGTGTACAGAACATTGATGGAAAGGAAACGATGAGAATGATGTGAACGAAATTATTACAGGTTTTGTTCGAAATGGCGGTCGCGGACGTTATTGCACAGTCTACAACGACGTAAAAACGATTAAAGGACGCACTCGAAGATACCGGGTGTGCTATTCATATCTGCGGCAGCGAAGAGGATATGCGCTGTGAGATCCTCCGGTGTTTCCACAGGTGTCTCATAAACGAGTGTTTTAAGGTGACCCCAGAGGAAGAAGCCCAACTGATTAAGTTCCGGCGAACGCGGAGGCCAAGCAACACGTGTCTACCACCGGAATGGCGCTGCCTTACGTCGCCCGCAGCACGTGCGCCTACCCCAGTGCATGTGTTTCGCGACGCTGGTTACGTAAGATATCGTGAGTGAATCCATGAACGCATTCAATAATCAACTGACATCCGACTTCCTTCTCCTGTGGATTCAGAGCCTGCATACGTATTTTCGTGATTTTTACCGACTAAACGCGTTTTGCGACAGCATGTTCCATTTCAATTTTTGTTCCTCTTGATGTCTACTAACAACCCTCTGAGTTTGTTGCCGCATTAACTGAACACCCGGTATGTATATATTTCTATATTTCGAAATTTGTCAAATCCATGGTTCTTGGATCGACGTCTTGGGAGGAGTTGTGGACAGTCCTGCAATAGGCATACATGGCATTAATCCTCAAACCCTTCTGCATCGAGAGGAGTCAAAGTCTCCATGTGTATTGGAGGACCTACCCGCTTTTAGGTAGCTATTTCCAATATTTTCTCTATTGAGTGTGTAATAATACCATTATATATTGTGTCTATTACTGATCTATGTATTATTGTCTCTATAACTGATGGTTGTTTTACATCCTTTGACACATTTGAAACAGAATCATTCATTTAAACAAAATTACATCAAATAGATATAGAGAGTTCTATTTCGCAACAAAATGAAGCTCATGACACAAAGAATATTTTGTTGTCTGACAGGTTGCTAGATACCAAATCGTGCGTGGGACACTTCCCCGGATGCATTACTTATGGAACACATCTGGTACATTAAAAAGGGTCTAAATTTTCCGTTGAATTGGGCTGTTGTGATTCTGGAACATTCTTTCCTCCAGAGTTTATGGTTGACTGTAGTGCTTGGGCTGCACAATGTATCGTTTTATAACGCTTTTTTATTTTCTTTCAGAATCCTGGTGGTAGTGATTCTATAGAGCACTACTAGGCAAGCTTTTCACCAGGATGTTAAAAACAACTACGTTTTCATATCCAAAACTTTTTCTTCTTTTTCTTTTCTAAATTTTGGAATAGCTGTAAATTTCAAGTACTATTTTATGAGTAGGGTTTCGCAATTCTGTTCAAACTTATAATTGCTACTAAACACTTCGGCTTTTATAGTGTGAGTTGTTACATTTGAGTGTGTTTCTTTTTGTTTATATTTGTGCTTCAAAGAAAAAAAAACAATACTACAGGTGCACTGCTTTCGAAAGAAAATATTGTATTTATCACATAGTCTTTTAGGTACCTTACAGAAACCGAAGAGAATTGTAAATAAGTTATGAATCCTCCCAATTCACAACTTTCATGAATTAGTGGTTTTCAAGAAATCAGCAATTTGGCAGTCAACGTTTTTTTGAGAACAATGACTGGAATGCAGCGAAGCTCTGTGCATTTTCAATGTATACGAAATACAACTAATAAGTTTTACTCAATACTAGCAGATTCTATCACGACATATAGGATTTTGCATATAGGAAACGTTTACCAGCTTGTAGCAGTCAATAAAAAATAGCATTTGGGCGAATCCTATTCGCGTCATTAGATTATTTTCTATTCATACCCAATTCCAAAGAATTTAAAAAATATATGGTAAATCTAAAAAAAAATTAGAATAATTTACTGCATAAACTTTGAAGGCATAAGAATATTTGTAATGTAATTTAAGACAAATCTTGGAAATTACTTTATAACGGGTACGTGTATGTAAAATACTAGAATGTAGATTTTGGTCGATAACCGAGAGCCACAAATATAGTTCCTTTAAATTATTTTGCAATTGTACCTCTAAGGCTTATAATCAGTAGTACTTCGAAATGGCTGATATTTTTTTAGAAATTGAAATATAAATGCTTAGTGTTCAATCTAAGTTTTCACGTTTGAGAGGAAAATACGCAGACTATGATATACACTGTATATAATAAGATGACTAAGGCAGCCTGAGGAATTGTAATTTTTTTTTTTTTCATAGGGCAATATTTATTTGTAGTATCCCACGTTTGCCGCAGATTTACAGCTTACGGTGATCTTTAGTTGCCATTCTCTATTAACATTGTACTGCAATATGCTGTATATGTTTCAGCACTGACAAAAAAGTAAGTTCTAAAGTGATAAGCTTTGAACGCGACATATGGAAAATATTCAAAACGTCAGCGCTGTACAGTGTTTGCTTGCTCCGTATACGATTTATCTAGACTTCAAAATGTGATTAAATGGTACAAAAAGAAAGATCGTGAAAGTAATTGTAATCTGGTATTTCGCTCATATTAAGTGCGTTGATCTTACTAAACCAAAACCAGTATGATGGGAAAGCAGCATTCCTAGGAAATGATGTTTCGGTAAATGTTAACATTAGCGTCCTAAATTATTTCGTCGGAAAAATGTTACTGTGTGAAAAAAGTGCAACGCACAATTATTTAAGCATGCAAAATAATGGGAAAAGGTGCAAAAATATTTTATTTTCACATAAAAGGAAATAAATTTTCCGAAATATTTGGAAGAGTATGTGCGGTGGGTGTAGGACAACGGAGCCGCGACGGCGTCAATGTGTAGTCCGGTGAATGAAAGCTTCGTTGAGAACGGCAAGTTACCGGCGGAAGAATACAACAGAAAGCGGTTGAGCAGTATGTAGGCAAAGAAGCATCTTGTAGGAATACGCGGATGGAAAGAAGTCGGCTTTACGCAGCATTTTAAGTCGTGTTTTCTCACGGGTAATTTGATAAAGCGTACGTAGAAAATTGCCAAAATTGTTCTGTCAAGGAAGAGTGACCTAAACCTGATTTCATGCATGTACGAGCCGAAAAGTACTTTCTGGGTTCCGAACTGCAGTCGTAACTTCCTCTCAACCGAATCCAAAAATTTTCCACATTCTTTGTGGGAATATAAGGATCCAGTGGATTCACAAATTTTTCGCTGTGCATAACTACGAAATGAATATAAATTCCACTTCTCAAGTTCTCTATCCCTGCGTAAGCTGGCCATACGTCTGAAATTATGTGACTTCCAGATCGGATGGGCTGCGTAATCAAGTGTGCTCTTGGGCTCCCTGCCATATACGATTTCTGATTTTAAAAAAATCGTTCATTTTGAACAATATCCGTTTCTCGACAAAAATAAGGGAGCTACGATGTATGAAATAACAGCATAACTACAAATGGCGTGCTTGAAGTAATTACCTACCCCTTCACATATGCGAAACCATAACCAAAATTTGGGGTTCAACTGGAAACAAAACGTCTTATTCAAAACTTCTGTCCTACATAAAATCATTTACATTTCTTCATTTATTTCCATTCGGAGATATTTTGAAACTAATAATAACAACATTCCGCACATTTCTTTCTCAAAAATTAAAAAAACATGTCTGAACTTCTACTATCACACGATTACACGACGCATCACACTCTTTCGAAAAATACACCCCATTCTTAATGTACTCCTCCGCGCATTCACTACCAACTCTTACTGCGTCCCGACGCACGGAACCTTCATTTTCGGCCGTTTGCGTCGCTTCAGTCTACCGTAAGAACTACTGCAAACCATCGTACTCGCAGGTAAATATTCGGAAAAATGTTTATGTTTTACGTAAAAGTGCAATAATGTTGCATTTTTGCCCCTTATTTTGCATGCTTTAAAAATTGTACGTCGCACTTTTCCCACACGGTAAAAGTTTTCCGAAGAAATAATTTCGGACACTAAAGTACACATTAACCGCTGTTTCATACATAAGACTTACAAGAATGACAGAAGAAATGGTGAAGCTTGGTGTGCACGACCTGAACGATGTCGTCGCTAAACCTTTAAAACACACGCCAAAGATATAGAGCTTTCTCATCATATATATTTGATATTCTATGAGGTGCTAAAAAGGAATGCTCAGCTTCATCAAAAAATAGCACAACGGAATGAGTCACGTTTTTCTGAATGACCTGACTAAATGTGCAGCTCATATTGAGCCATTCAGCAACTCATTCTGAAAGTTCTAGCTTCAAAGAATAATAGTTTCTCTCTGAGCATATGACAGACTAATTGGTTAAAAATGATGTTAAAAAAATGGATATTTAAAAGCGTTTATCAAGATTATTACCTCAGGCAGTCAGGATTACAATCTTAGAAATTTTATTCGGACACCTTCATTTATACAACTGAACTTGTGATTAAAAAAGTAGACGTTAACCTGAGAGATATGTTGTGTGCTGTATATAAAAAGGCAGCACTGGAGATTCCTACCCGCTCCAGTGAAATTCTGAGAACCCTTGAAGTTACGTTTGCCGCTTGATACAACCACCGGCCATAAATCCTTACCCCAATTAAACTGTTAGGCCCGGTTCCAACAAGTCTCCAGTCGGCCCAACACGCATTGTTGATGCTATAGACGGTGTACACTTCTATTGCCCCAATAAAACATACTACAAAGCCTGCTCGCCGATGGCTGTCGCCAGCGTTTACTCCTTACAGTGTCAGTCTGTCCTGTGACGCCTTGTGCTGGGAGAAGGGCGACGGAGAGGAAAAAAACAAGAAAAGATTCACCCGAAAATATATGGCAGAATAAAACGTACTCCTTCTTAAAAAAATACATGAATTAATAAAAATGAATATATAAATAAATAAATGAATAAATAAATAAATAAATAAAATAATAATTAAATTAAATAAATAAACTAGGGAATGGGTTTTCGAATTAAATGTGCAGCGCTCAGTTTGGGCGCTGTCACATTCTCAGTTGTTTTTAAATGCATTTTTCAAAACAAATTACTGTATAAGAGCTTTGCGAAGCAAAGGAAGATGACACATTCTGGTTATTTAATATATCTGCTGTCAATAAGTAAATACGAAATGAGTTTACAATGTGATAGTATAATACCAATTCCATGAAAAATTAAAATTAAGAAAACTTTTCTAGTCAGATTATCGAATACATCGTTTGAAATTAAACAACCTCGATAAAACTGCGGTTTTGCTAAAAAAAGAAAAATTCTGTCTTTACATTATTTCAGTGTTGTTTTTATGTTACAATGAGTTTAGTATTTCTATTTCTGAGGAAACCGTATTTGTCCCGAAAACCTTCTTATCGGTATACGTTCTATTTTATAGGATCGAACACAGGAAAGAAACCAGAGTATTGGAAGGATTTTCAAAACAGTATTCTTTATTTGTTGAAAAACCATAGATAAGTGGAAAATTTTATTTAAAAGTGTGTCATTTCTATTACTATCACAATATTCTTCTGGCTAGTGCCAACCTACCATACTAAATATATTTTGTTATTACGATATGGAGGAATTTTAAAAATACTTTAGGTAAAATATAGTAAATGCATGTTACATTTAAGATTTGCTTTGCAGTAGTTTGACTTGGCTGCGAGACTTTTTACGTCCTGTTAAGTGACTACGGTCACTGATAAAAAGTGCACAAAGAATAATTGCTTTATGCTCGAAATTTTTGTAATTGTTGTATTGTTTTTCATTTATGGTGTGTTCGTTCCTATCGTGGATTATAATTCTTCTAGAAAATTGGATATGTGAGCCATCTGTATTTCGGAGTATATGTAATGGCATACAAAATGCATCGTTGGCGGCATTGTATTACTTTCGTTTTACGCTACCTTCTATACAGTATGGAAAGTGCCCGAAATACATAAGTATGATGCAAATGCAGGTTGGAGTATTATTGAAAACAACCAAATTGATATGAATCGGAATATGTAATTTCATCGAAAAAAAAGTATCCAGGATAATTTTCAGCATTTCGAGCAAAACCGCCCGTCCTCTGCGGTCAAGAATTCATTTCTGACGATTTATCTTCTAAGGCCCTATGGACGATTTATCTCTCGACGGCCCATTTTTCTCCGCAAGCTTGCAGTATGATTGTGATTGGTACATTTTTATTTTACGATTTTTTTTGCAAATTTAAAATTGTCTCATACCAGGTGCCACAGTTTTAGGAAATTTCGAATTCTCTTAAGTGCTAGAAATTCTTTGTTTTGATGGAAATGGTTCCGCTAGGATCTACTCCCCCTCTTCCAAAATTTTAACGTCCTAAGCCAATGTCCTGCTATATAATTCTCTCTTATAAAGTTATATTTTCCTGTGAGAATTTTACGCCTGAAGAAGTGATAGTGTGCGTGGGGGTTTGTAACAATGGTGATTTTACATTTTGTTTTCTTCTTGCTTTATCTCTCATTGATTGCTGTCCCCTCAGTCATCCGTTGTTTAGTTTTATTGGTTAATTCTGGAGTGACATACACAGTATTAACCAATGCAATTTAACAACGGTTGCTTTCCCCTTCTCCTGTGACCCTGACATTTTTCACGTGTGATTCCCGTCGTAATATTATTGACTTCCCGTGCATTACTGTTCTTCACATATTTCCTGGCGTCCTTGACCTTGATCTACCTAAAGCCTCCTTACGTGCACTATTCTATATTTCATGAAAGCGTCAGTTTTCAATAAAAAATTCTCATTTCTGTGTAACAAGATCAAATGGCAGCAAAATGTGATTACTTTTTTTTTGCTAGTGGGAACGATGGCAATAAAAAGTCGAAAACCGTAGACAAAGGCAATGATGATCCATCAGATGATAACATAAAAACGTGTTCAGAAAAGAACGAAAATCATCATCAAACTTACGACAGAGAAAAGATAAGACGTACATTTCTGGAAATCTAGAGAAAGGAATTTCCATGGGTATAATTCCGGGAAGAAGAACAAAAAATGTATTGTAAATGGTGTCAAGAAGTCCCTAACTTATGGGATATAAAAAATCCCTTTGTTGAATTGAAGTGGTGGAACTGCGCAAGAATTTCATAAAGAAATTCTGCTAACTCACGATATCAGCAAATATCATAAAAAGTGCAAAGAGTTTGTTATTGCTCAAGCAAACTCCACAAAACAGGTGATAGCTGTAACTGTCAGAAAACTGAGCGCTGCGAAATTTGAGAAAAAGGAAACATTTGTTTAATGCATCTTACCTCGTTCTAAACGCGAAAACTTAACTGTAGTGAAATTTCAAAGCTCTTGTGAACTTCAAATTAAAAACACTTTAGACCTAGGAAACAATTATTGTTTTAATGAGCATGCATGCAAAACATTTTTATCTTTATTACTTATACATTGAGGATTGAGTTAACTACTGAAACTCCTGAAGCAAATTTTATATCGATTATAGCAGAAGGATCCACAGATCAAAGTGCTCTCGAGCAAGGAGCTGTTTATGTAAGATACGTCAAAAATCGTGCATCAAGCACAAAACTGGTAGGATTTCTCACAGTAGATAGATGCTAACAGCGACAGAATATCTAAATGGTATTTTGAAAGGTCTGGATATTGCCATTTCTATCCCAATTCTCGAAAAAAAACTGATTTTTTATTGAATGTATATAAAGCTGCGCAAACTGAATATGGAAATTTATAGTGGAGTTCTATGAAATGGTCAAAGTGAAATATCCACACCTAATAATAGGTAAGCACTACGCGGTAAAACCAATATGATACTTATCTGCTGGGTGTGCTTGGATTCCAAAGAAAAATGAGCAATATGCGGTTGCATTTGAGCACCATAATAAAACAGGTATTCAGCACTTTTTGCCACGAGTCTCCCAAATGACAGAAGAGAACTAACAAAGGTTGCTGAAGTGCTGGAAGCAGGTAACTAATTACCGAAAATATGGAGGATTACAAAATATAAACGTGCGTTGCCAGTCTATCTAGTGAGCACTAACGTTCTTGGTTTTGAACTTTCGCTGCCACTTTATTGCATTTAGAATACATTGCTCAACGTGACAAGCGAGGAGAATCAGAAACTGCAAAAAGTTTGTTAAGGACTGTATGGTCAGATAAATTGAAAAATCCCTATTGTCATTTCTTTTTGGATTTTTCAATCTATTATTGGCATTTCGTCCAAGAAGTTTGAGACTGAAAACATGTTAGTATTTCGAAGCTTCCAGAAAATTTGAACTTACATCTACCGCATTTAGTTGAACTAAATTTCTCAACTGGGATTGTTGCAAAAGGGAATACAAAAATTTAATAGATAAGGATATCGACCCTATTTTCTGCAGCTTCTCGAAGTTATCGACAGTAACAGTGTAGACATTCTTGTAAACACCAGATTTAAACAGCAAGAACATCCTGTGTCATCATTTCCCGTGTTTGATTTCACCGAGTGGCCATCAGAAAAACAGCATTTAATATCCTTTGGCAGCCAAAACGTACAATGTTACTTTAAAATCTTTAGCTATTTTTTTAAAATGACTGGATAAAGAAAGAATTGTTAAGAACGGGTGGCATTAAAACTTAAAATATATATATCCTTAAACACCAAAAACATCAGCTTTTCCATACGGTAAATAAAATGACACACAATACAGCAATATAGTTTACCTGATAGAACTAGTTTTCCTCTATCCGAGTGCCATTCAGCACTGCAAGAACCTGAAAGGTCCTTTTTCAGCGTTGTTATTGAAAACAAACATTTCCAAGACAAAATTTTCAACAATTAGGGGGCCTTAAATGCTACCCTCATCATCCACCTAAATGGGGAACCCCTCCCAAAGGTAAGTAGAAGCCTCTATAAATCATTGGCTTGACCAAGGGCCTGGAAAACGCCATATACAATGTACAGGACTAAATAACTAATCTAAATGATGAAAATCGACAATGTCAGAGTACACTACATTTTCAATTCTAATGCTGTGAAAGCAGAGATATATTTACTTTTCTGCATATGCATGAACAAAAGATGATTTTTCAGCAAAGCCATGATATTCAAAATTCTATATAGTTTTCTGTGATATTTCCTTTAGCGAGCCCGGACCGGTATATCAAAGGAGAACGGGTACATATTTATACAAACCGTCCTAGAGGACACGTACATATTTAGACAAACCGTCTTCGAAGACGCGTACATATCTTGACAAACCGTCCTCGATGGTTGTGGTGAAAATTTCGCACATCCTTAGTGCCCTGTCATGATGCATACATATATATGGAAAAGTGCTAAAATCCAGCATCTTCTTTCCGAGAAGGAGGGATTCTATGTAACGGATATTTTTACATAGTCATCATTTTTGCTTATCGAATAATAAAGATCCTTCTAAACTTCTAAAATAAATTGGTTGTATCAGTTTTTTTCCCTAGTACATGCTTTAGTTATCTGTATCTTTTCGTTGGCAAGGTGAAACGACTGATAAAATTAATAACTTTTTTTTTACTTTTCTATACGTGCTGATGTACGAAATTACTTTTTTTATTTCCAATGTTATTTTTAAAGTCACTTAACAGTTGGTTTCCATACATACCGTCCCAAAACAACTTTGACATTGTTAATTCTCCATTATTTTAAAAATAAAGTACATGGTATATCATCATCATCAGTATCATTATCAACCATTATCAATCCACCGGCTGGACGGCCGTCCTCCCCAAGCTTCCTCCCACAACGGTCTGTCTTGTGCCAGTCTCCTCCATGTCACTCCCCAAGCACACTTTCGAATTTCATCCACCTCATCTTCCATGTGGTCTTCTTCTGTGTCTTTTCCTGTCCCTTGCAATCCAATCTAAAATTCTTTGGCTGTTGTCCATCGATGGTTTGTTCTTCTGGCAGCAATGTCCAGCCCGGTCAGTCAAGCTACCCTTCAGGGATTTAACTCTGAGTCATCATTTTTGCTTATCGAATAATAAAGATCCTTCCAAACTTCTAAAAATAAAACTGAACAATAATTGTAGCAGTTTTCCTCCTCAGGTACATACTTTAATATTTGATTTTTGTTGCAAGGTGAAATGACTGAGAAATTAATAACTTTTTTTGAATTTTCTATACATGGTATATACATGTACATAAATTGTTGAATATATAAACGTAGGGAATCACAAAACAATGAAATTTAATTTGCTCTCATGAATGGGGAAACCATTAAGGAAGAATATGACAATCATTTCAAAACTCAGAACTCTAATTGTTCATAATGACTAATGGAAGCAACCTGTTTAGAAAGTAGCTGGGATATTGAGAACCAAAAAATATAGGAAATTGATGACGAAGGTACTCCTGCGAAAAAATGTTATCGTTATCATAAAAACATAATAATAATAAGAAAGCACAATCGCCAAGATAGCATCACCTCACACCAACTGGAGTCTAACCCCTTCTACAAGTGTGAGCTTCTAGCAGACAACACCCACAAGAAGTACTCTGGGACAGATCGATCAAAACTGATAAGAACACTCACTACAATCGGCGGGATATCGTTCTGGTCGTCAAGGCGAAGTCAACATACCTGATTGACATAGCCTGAGCCAACACGTGCGATATCTAGAAGACGCACGGAGAGAAGCTGTTAAAGTACAACGACCTACGATACGAAGTTAAAGAAATGTGGCATGTGGAGAGCGTCTTCATAGTCCCTACAGTAATATCAGCAACATGAGGTGTATCTAAGATCTTTCACAGCTCTATATAGACACTAGACCTTCAACCTAATACCTACATGGAACTACAGAATGCAGCCATCCTGAGCACCTGTAAGATAGTAAGGTAGTACGGAAGTTCCTGGACAACTAAGATACAAGAAAAATCACTTCCCAGACATGGTACGTCAAAACCGTACAGGAGAATAAGAGAAAGTCGTCAGGAAGAGTTTTGTGAGAGCGCTCATCTTCTTCAATTCTTTTTATAACAATAATAAATACTGGCGAAAGCGCGATTTTTTTTCAGTTCCTAAACTGCGGTGCCTCGTGAAGGAGCGGGAGCGGCGGTCTACCCCTGTTGCGCAGCTCGAATTGAGGAATAAGGGTAAATGATCAAGGATTACTTGCCGTTCAGCGAAAGATCTCGGGAGAAAGTTTCTCGAAGTCTCTGCCCCTTCCAAAGGAGGAGTACATTTTGAGAAAGGTAGGCTCAAATAACACGTTTCACACGTTTTATTAACCACCAAGGATAGACCGTGACCTTTTAGAATGGAGAGATGAAATCTTCAAAGTGAAGTTATTCGTAAAATGTGTGCAACATGACCGTATGGTAAACTGATCAGCTAGACCTTAATTTACCAATGGTTATAACACACGTACATATAACCCCTTTAGAGATCAGATACGTAAAGTATAAAACGTGCTAATAAAGAAATCGGACAGCAACCGGATTCAGAACACTGTAACATACTGTGGATTGTTAGAGATCCCTTTATGATGATCGCTTATGACCGCGATGGCTAAATAATAGTACCCTCACGCCAAGGCACCTGGTGCTGGAGAATTGTGGCGGTGTCCTACCCACCAAGTTTCGTTCTTGCCCCCAGGACGATGGTGAACACTTGTAACGTCGTGGTGATCCAGAAAACACGCGATTCGTCACTTAACAACACGGTATTCAACTCTTGATTGTTCTGGTTGTATACGTGGCGACACCACTGAAGATGGGAAGCATGTTGGCAGCAGTGAGGGACAAACGTCATGTGAAGTGACAGACTCGCATTGAGAACTGTAAACCTATCGTCCAAATCATTGAAAATAAAACTAAAGTTAGTCCTCCCTCATATCCTTGCATTTATTTATTTTTTGTTGGCGCGTACTAAGTGTTGGATGACGGAGAGCTGATTTATAGCAAGAAATCTATTATTTTTTCTTCCTGCTCACCATTATTATTGATTTTTCGGAAAAAAAGCTTTGAAAGTTAAAATTATTATTGGATATATTTGGGACATAGATTTCAAAAATGGAATCCATTCGGCTATATCAGCTCTAGTTTTAACAGATAGGGCATACCTGAATTCTATATGTTTGCTGATTCCACCTGTCATCCGAGATTGAATTTCAAGATCCCAATACGTCGCATGATCCAGTTATTTTTGGCATGATCTTGACAAATTGGTACTATATATATACCTCACTGAAAAAAGCACACATTACTCAAACTGTATATTTACCAGTTACAATTGCATATAAAATGATCAGTCATTCAACATAAGAGAAACGTCTTTATAAAAGAATTATTTTTAATATAATCTTAACAAATATTGATACTATATACATAATATTGAAACAAGCACATAATACAAATCCGTATATTCCAACACAAGAGCATATAAAATAAATTGTGTCAGTCCGCTAACACACGGAGAAACGTCTTCTATAGGACTTTCTAGGATGAGACCTATTGAGGACAATCCCGCTGGTTGTCCTTGTTAAATCATCGGCCACCCATGCGGTATAACAACACTACACCTACCGGCATCTGTCTTCCATAGTTTTTATGTCCTGGTGAAATATTTCACCTTGCTCTTCGCTTAAATCTCCAAGGTTTTCTCGAAAGCGATCTGAGTATGGGTGTGAAGTTAATGGACCCAGATGCTCATACACAGCCAAACTTATTTATATTGGAGAACATGTTCTTAACTAATTCAGAGCAGTTGTCTGCCTTATGTTTGCCAAATAAAGATTTTGAGAAATAGACAAAACGGAAGTCAGGGCACAGGACTCAGTGCTGTCCATTAAATCAATGAAATGTGGATCGCTTTACAAGCTGCCTTCTGTGGGGACCATCGGAAATTCCTGCTTTCAGTTTTTCCGTGCTCAATCCAGGGAATGTACGTGATAAATAGCCAAAGCACAAACCTTCTGTGTTCAAAGCCTTTATAAATTGTTTCATTGTATCTATCTTGCAGACATGTGGGAATGTGGCAGGATGATTTTTTCCCTGCTTACCAAAACATCCTTAATGACACTTAGTTCTACAACTACCATATCTTTTCTTGGAGAGGCAACACTTTTTCTTATCCAGTGGTCGTGTTTG